>JXSR01S008590.1:28963-50185 GCA_000969725.1 Ophiothrix spiculata
TTTTTTGGTGGGAAAATGTTTGATACGACAAGAAATGTTTTTTTTTTTTTTTGAAATGATTCATCCAATTTTCATTTCCCCCTGTATTGTGGTCCTTTTAACATGCTTTTAATATCGTTGACCAGACTTTCAACGTAAAATTCATAGGGCGTTTTTTTAAGCCCCCCCCCCCCTGGGCAATAGCTAAGTTCAGATAATGGACTGGGGTTCTATTTTCAATTTTATACGAGTGCTCCCACCCTCTCTCTGCACCCACTCCCCATCACAGGACCCTTGATCTAAATGTAAGGGTGTGTGTAAATTATAATTTGTACACTTACATATTTCACATGAAACCAGGGACTATTTGATGGGAGGAAACCATTAAATTTATTTTGTTGCTAGATAAAGGTGCCGAATTCTGCACCTTTCTTGGACTTTTTTAGAGTTTTTTTTTTCACTAAGGATGCCGAAATCGGAAGCTTGGAATTCCGTCATCACATCTACAATTTGCTTTTTTCAATGCATTTCAGCCTATGAACTAAGCAACTGACAAATTTTGGCGAAACACTTTTTTTCTCAAATTTGTTCTGATTTCAACATCCCTGTCAGCCATGTTTTATTTTCAACTAGCAAATCCGGCTTGAAAGCCTATTTAATATGTCTAGTCTATTTCATAAATGCAGTTTTGTAAATCTTTACAACTCTCAGGACAATAATATATGTTTGTTGGTTTTCTATGAAACAGCATTGTAGCATATGTAGGTCTATTGATTTTTAAAGGTTTAAAATAGTTACTTCAAAAAACACACACACGTTTGGTCAACCTGATACCATTAATAATAATAATAATAATAATAATAAAACAATATTTGTGAGCGCAAATAACATAAAAACATCTCGATGCGCTATGAAAACATTCAATCATGTGCTATACGGACCAGTACCATTACAGTGCAAAACGCACCGCAATCGCACCGCAAACGGATAAAAGGAATCCTAGCTTGCATAACCTGGTCACATAACCTTGCGGCGAGGTTACGATGTGTTTACGGCGTCATACTAGCAGACACCGATCGGACACCGACCGGTGTCCGACCGGAGTCCGACCGGTGTCCGGGCGGTGTCTGTGAACCGTAGAGACGCCGTAAGCATGCCGCAAGAATTTAATTCTGAGTTAAAACCCTGCGGCTTGTATACGATGTCTTTAGTTATGGTCTCATAACCACCGGCGTCCGACCGGGTATCGCAAGCATTCTGCGGTGTCATACCGATGTCATACCGGCGTTGCGGCGTTGCGGGCTTGCGGCGTTGCGGCTTCTTGCGGCTTATGTGACCAGGGTGTAAAGCTCATACTGGGTGTACATACAATGGTATGTACTATTAATTCGAGGTCACGATGTCCAATCCATTATCTAATAAGTACACAAACATCGGGAGTCAAGATGCAAATTACTGGCGCAGGGACTTGATGTTCGAGGTAAAAACCTTACAGTGTATGAGTACAATCCATTCCTTACGTGATGTACCTTTACCGGTACATGACTCTGAGATTGTTAATACCCTGCGGTATGTCGGAGCTGAATTAATAAGTGAATGCACCAGAAAAAAGCTCAGAGTTGATGGAAAACTCGTGAACTGGCTCAATGGTAATACATTTTGAATATGTTGTTCGGGAGGTCATCAACAGTTAATTTGAACAAATAAATCTTGTGTTGAAATTTTGTCTACGTCAAATAAACAGATTTACTAGCCTACTTAGCGCATGTTCACCTTGATTTCCTTACAGTGAAAACGGTAATTAGTCAAAAAACACGTCTTATTTGACTAATTAAAAATAAGTCATACAGAGTGATTTTTTCATAATTCATGAAAAAAATGCTGTAAATGTCCCTTGAAATGTTGAAAAACAATTTTTAGTGTTTAAAAATTAGTTTCCATCTCTAAATATTCAATTTGTAATCAGTTAATTATTAGTTCATTGATAATTGATCAATTACAGGACTAATTAGTGGATATCAAATGCGTCTTTAATTAGTCAATTGAATGACGCAGGACTAACTGTATATTAGTCATAAGACTAATTTAATTTATGATTTGTCATCGCAACGGACTAATTAATGGTAAATATCTATCAGAAATTAGTAATTCAATTCGTCATTCAGTTAGTCCTGCGTCATTCAGTTAGTCAATTGACTAATTAAAGACGCATTTGATATTTACTTATTAGTCATGTAATTAATCATTTATCAATTAACTAATAATTACCAAATTAAAAATTGAATATTTGGAGATGTAAACTATTTTTTAAACATCAAAAAATTGTTTTTTAACATTTCAAAGACATTTACAGCACTTTTTCATGAATTATGAAAAAATCACTATGCATGACTAATCTTAAATTAGTCAAATAAGACATTTTTTTGACTAATAATTACCGTTTTCAGTTATAGGACAATAAGCCTATACGTAGAAGCAGGGATACCCTGGTCACATAACCTTGCGGCGAGGTTACGATGTGTTTACGGCGTCATAACAGCAGACACCGATAGGACTCCGGTCGGTATCCGACCGGAGTATGACCGGTGTCCGGACGGTGTCTGTGAGCCGTAGAGACACCGTAGGGACGCCGTAAGCATGCGGGCAAGAATTCAATTCTGAGTTAAAACCATGCGGCTTGTATACGATGTCTTCAGTTATGGTCTCATAACCACCGGCGTCCGACCGGTGTCCGACCGGGCATCGCAAGCATTCTGCGGTGTCATACCGATGTCATACCGGCATTGCGGGGTTGTGGCTTCTTGCGGCTTATGTGACCAGGGTGTCAGTGTCCTTTTAACTGCTGATCGAATTCCCAGGAGGGGTGCTCAATACCGCTCATGGTTGGTACCACTGGGAAATTTGCTGGTATTTTTGCTACCCATGTTTGCGGATTATCCCTTTAAAGAAACTAGCCAAGATTCCACTTAGAATTGAAAACTTATGGAAATGCTCTAAATAAAGCCTAAAATGTAGTAATCAAAAAAGTACAAAAAATTACACAGAAATGGCTCAAATTGAGAGAGAATTAATTTGCAATATATCATTCTTTGATGGTGGTGGTGAGACTATCCCGTGTTTTCTAATCCTAAATTTGTACCTCAGATGGATTAACAAGATAAAAGATCAAACAAAGCTCCTGGAGATGATTTTATAAATATTAAAAGAGAAACAATTTCATCAAAATAATTTGTTTGCCCATCATAAGTGTAGAAACAAGATCTTTTTAAGTTTTGAAACTATAAACACTGTTTTCACACCATTTTATGCGCCGGCGTAAAAAATAAAGTAGGTAGAGAATTTCAATTTTCTCCAATGTTCCTATATCGTAATGTTTACCAGTGTTTTATGCATTAAATCCTTTGCCACACTGCAATAAGTGCTGTGTTCACAATGTTCCAGTTCACTGCACACTGTGCCATAACATTTTCGCGGCAAAAGGTTGCAGTTGTCGGCTCCTACATGTTGCTCATTGTAGCATATCTGATACATCAGATATGCTAGTCATATATGCTAAAATGAGCAAAATGTAGGAGCCGATAGCTGCATCCTTGTGCCGCGGCGGGACACATATGGTCAACTAGGAAGATGCTTATATCATTGGATAGGTTAGGACCTCGGCAGGAATAAAATACAAAGGGGAACTTCCGTATGATAGATATTAAACACCTGAGGGCTACATCAATACCTGACAATAGGCCAATTTTGTATGAATTTTGCTCTTTTTGTATACAAAACAGGATAACTTTGGGATGTATCAGCAGTCTGTCCGACGAAATTAAAACATATATTGGGATTTTCTGTTATTATTTTGGTAAAAGAAGATTGATAAATGGAAATATGAAAAGAGGAACTCATGGAAAACTACTTGTAGGGTATAAAACATGTTCTATCGATTCATGTAAAATATGTAGGCAAAAATAGTGGGAAGAATCTAGGCCAGAACCTCTTATTATATATTTGTCCCTTACACACAATTATCACAAGAATGTGAAAAATTGTAATTTTGTGAAATTCAAAGATAAGGTACCATTGACTTATCAAGTAACAATCTGTCAATTTGTGTTTATTTCTTTGTCCTTAGACTATGGAATTGACTCTTCCAGTTTTGATCTGTTAGACGAAGCCTTACCGAAAGAAATCCTACCAGACAAGAAACAGACTGGAAAAGGCTGAAATTGTACCAGACTGAATTGTACAGAAACTACCAAGCGTATGTTATTATTGATAAAGAAAATCTGCGTATTGAAATATCAAAATAAATTTTGAGATGCAATAATTATGGGTATCTGCTTCAAATGCCTGGCGTCTAATTTATCAATACAGGATTTATGAAACAGTAGAGATATGCCCATAACATTTACCAAAAGTCAAACCAACATCATTTGTGGACAACCATGCTGAACATAAACGACATTTAGTTAGAAATCATGGACAAAATGAACCTTTGCAGGATCCCCATGTAAATGAAGCTGCTGATACATTACATGAGTAGAAGGAATGGGAAAATGTGGAGAATTGTTAAGGTTGAAGGAACAAGTCACATATACTGTATTTGCTTCAATTTCTGAACATATATGAGTTAATCATATTTTTGCCAAAGACATTGAACATGTTGAACATTTAAAGTCAAATGTGAAGGTATGATATACATGAGACTCCGATGAACGTTTGTAAACCTATAATAGGCCTATATTTTGCTTTGCAGAATATTCAGTTTTGTGAATTTTATGATATACAATCTATATTGTGGTGCTAAAGAAGTTCATATTGTTTGTTATTGTTAAACAGTTTGTTATATTTTAAAAATGATATAAAAAAGACCAAAACTAAAACCATTTTTGTGTACATGTAATTTGTTTGTTTTACAGTGCTGTTCAAAGTTGCTGATCATCTTAAGGCTGAAATATAGGTTTTTGCAAGACTGTAATTAATATTTTAGGTGTTAAAATAACCAGCACTGAAAAAATAAGATTACTTCTGATGAATTGATATTTCACTCAAAAATCGAGTAATTGGTACTCATTTACAATAGTAAAATTGTTTACTCATTTACAATAGTAAAATTGTTTACTCCTGCTTCCGAGTACAAATTTCTTACTCAACCATTGAGTAATATTTTGCTCAATAAAAGTGATAAAATTTGCTCAACATCAGTTGAGTAAGATTTTACTCCTTTAAGGAGTAAAAAGGGGAATACTCGGTTCGCCGAGTAAGAGGAGTTAATGATCTTACTCGGCCATTGATGAGTAAGTATTACTCGGCCATGAGATGAGTCAGATTAACTCCAAATAGTTGTCCATTTAATTTCAACAAATTGAGTAAATGTTAATCATTCGCATTTGAGTACCAATTACTCTAAAACGGAGTATTCCCCTTTTTACTACCGATAAGAGTAAGATTTTACTCAGTTTAGAGTAATTATTTTTTACAGTGTAGGCCTATCTAAAAATTTGCGCGAAGCGAGTATTTTTTTATTTGTTACATTTAAATTATCAAAAAGAAAAGGAAATTTTCTTTTCTTTTCTTTTCTTTTTTTAGGGGACAATACCCTCCACATTAAATTCAGCTTCTGCCGCCTATGATCATCGCTGCTAAATTTTGACACATTCCACATTGACACGTAGGCCAAAACAATATGTAGACAATATTTAATGAATATCTAAGGGGGAAGGAAGGGTAGCGACACGGGTGTTCCTACATGTTTGTTGAATGTGATGACTCACCACGAAAACGGGGACTTTGCGACAGAACTTTTTTTTTCGAGAAACTGGTGAAAATAGGCAGCAAAAAATAAAGAAAATAATAAGAATTTCCAGTAGATTTTCTATTATAAAATTTGATCGCCTTGATCAATGTAAGCTTAGAAAATGCTGTAACAGAATAAAATCAAAATTGATAAAGTCATAGGCTTAGGAGTGGGGGCTAGGAGAGCAGCCCCCTCTCATTTGGGTCATCTCACTTTTGGAGAGGTTAAAACATGACACATTTTTATTGCAAAAATGGATGCAAATTACCCATCCAAAAGCATGAAAAACCATAAGAGGGGATGCGGGTCCTCCATAAGAGGGGATGCTCTAAAAAACATCATTATATGTACGTTCAGTGTATACGAGTAAGTGAATTCAATTTATATTTCAGAATTTGTTAGATTTATAGAATAACTGTAAAAGCAAATTTACAGGAAATATTTGTAAATAGCGGAACATTTTTAAAATCTCTGTTTTTCCATAAAATTTGACAATGGAATGAAAATCCTTAAGGGTAAACTCCATCAGCTCAGGAAAATGGGAATCCAAACTAGATTGCTAATCATGAAAAGAGTAATAGTTTCACTGGGGACTCGAACTATGGCTCCTAACGTTGTTAGTCATGCATTACGATTCACGAAGCACAGGAAAATCCGCTGAGCTATCCAGGTAGACTTCAGATCGTGAAGTGAAATATAAAACATACATTACAATGCCTAATTTTTCTTTCGTTTACATAAAAATTGCAATTTTTGCCTTGACGGATTGGTCAATTTACACGTAAATTTATCGAATGCTAATTTTTGAAGACAATCTGTCCTTCCCTTATGCAAGGGGACAGTGGCGGCGGCGGTACCATAGGGGGCCAATGCCGCCCATATAGATTTCCGTAAAAATAAAAAGACATGTAAAGGAAGGGGTAAAGAAAAGGGAAAATAAAAGATAGGTCTAGAAAAGAAATGGTAGAAATGTTTTAAAAATGTTATTCTGTATACAATGTGTGTTGGCCAACTGTGCGCTTGTGAGAATGTTTTTTTCTTGTGAGTTTTCAAAAGCTACGTTAAATGCCATGCCAGTTTTCAAAGGCTATGTAAAAATGTATGACCGATTATTGAAATATTAAGGACTCCGTTCAACCCCTCTCTATCTCGCATCCAAATGGCTACGTCACTGCTTAAAAATCGTTTATAGCCATCACGAATTCACTATTTTTATACAGTAGGCCTACTAAAAGATGTCATGATGATGAAACATCGAGCAATCCAGAATCCATCCCGTATTACAAGTTAACTATAGGCAGAAACGCAACAGTCACGTTCGAAGCCGGGACATTTAATTCTTCTTCCCGCTAATTATAACGCAAAGAACCAAACTCACTACCCACAATAAATAACTATTTTTTGTGAAAATAAAGAATAGTTGTAATTTATTAAATTCATAAATGTCATCATACAACTCATATCTAACACATAATATAAAGTAGAAGTTATAAATTTCATCATATAAGCGAGAAAAGAGAGATTTTTTGTACTGAAAGTCTTTTGAAAAAAACTTGAACATTTTCACTCATAAAAAAAATCACAATTATAAATCATTTGCACCTCAGAAAATGCCCCTTTTCGGCATTCAAATATACCTATGTGTTCTCAAGAGACTTTGGAATCCTACAGCCATCTAAACGGTTGTACATTTATATGGAAATATATTAATTGATTTTTCAAAACAATTAGTAAATTTGACATGATGCTGCTTGGCTCTACATGTGCAATAAGTACCGAGGCCGCCATACCTGCGTTCTGCATAAGTTATATGGCGGGTCACCTGTAACATGCACATGTTAATTAGATTCGGTGATATGACTAATATTTATTGAGATGGCACGTTTTAAACATGGTGGGCAGGGTGAAATAACAAGCCAACGGCCAGTGGCGAGAGCAGCTCGACTTCCGGCTTCGGGTAAGGGCGTCCGAATAAAATTAATTTGAGCCTTTTTACATGTCAAATCTACCGTTTGGTTGCTGTAAAATTCGGAAAAAATCTTGGGCTGATTTAGTTTAATTTTGGAAGTAAACCAAGTAATTTTCGAGCTGCAAATGAATTCTAGACTTGTTTTTCATGAATAAAAATTTTCGAGTTTTTTTCAAAAGACTTTTTGGTCAATAATTCATTTTTAAATCTGCTAGTTCTCATTAATCTGTTTTAGTCAGAACTTGTACCTCATATATGTCTTAGACAAATGTTTAATATCAATATTCCTCCGTATGAATTATTACGACTATCGTTAATAACGTGATAATTAGTGTATTCCTTTATATAGGTAAATATGCTTTTCTCATCCTATCCAGTCATTTATTTTGAACTTCCCTGGTTAGCGCATGACTGTTTTCTGCCTTGTTAAATTACAAGATATATAGCACTAAAACTTGATAATAAGCTATAAGATGCCAGTAATCTAAAGTAACATAATGTGTCGTCAATTTGTACACTTCATTGGCACATGCACAAAAACAACACATCATTTATGTCATGCCCAAGGTACACTTTTACGATTGTCCTGCGATAATTAAAATGAGCCTTTTTAAAACCATTGTCATGATCAATATCTCAGTGATTCTAACATAGATTATCGTCACCCTAATAAAATAATGGCCTAAGTAACAAAATGGCGAAATTGAGATTTTTGAATAAATCAGTTCCTTAGACTAAGAGTCACCTACTATGAGCAATCGGGAATTGAAGCTGACTGTTTGAAAAGTGCCCGACCTCGGCGGGATTATTGCTACAATCATCTCCGATTATTGTAGCAAATCGGACCTATATGTAAATGATGCACAATGCTACGTCACAAAATAACCTTCATTATGCACATACTAGGGTTGTTCCTAATGTTTTATGCACGTTAATCCGAAGTTGTTTACGACATTCCGCCAAGTGAGGTATATCTCTTTTACAGTCGTTGCGTTGTCACTAACACTAGTGAAGCGTTTGATATATACGGGTTGAATGGCGAGTATAAAAATTCGAATAATAGATCAGTCGTGGTTGGTCCATTGGCACGGAATAGATATCACGGCCATGGTTTTTTACTCAGTCATGTCAGTAATACAGAGATAATGCAATCATAAGTGATTACGATACTAAAGGATAGTTCCCCGCCATTACCCTCTCATCCGGGGAGGGGCACTCAAGTATAAAGCTGCAGACATAGCGTGACCAAGAAAAAGGTGAATTAGTGTTGTTTTGAGGAAGTAAGGATGAATCAGGTGACACCATTTAGGGTATCAAAAGTATCCATTTTCAAGAATAGGGTATACCTTTTAACTCTAGGGTTAAAACTGGGTGGAGATAGGGGAAACGAGCGGGGAAAAGAGTATATTTTGGCTTCAGAAAAAAATAAACCTTTAGGGGGTGTTTTGAACAATTGTGGTTACGCTATGCCTAGAGCATTATACTTGAGTAATCCCCCAGGCCTCTCATTAAAGCAGTGACTGGAAAAAGGTAGGTACATCACAGATACAAAAACGGACGACAAAACACTTTTCATGGTCCCAAACTCAATCGGTAGGGAAAACAATACCGAACCCCAATATTAGTTGCATGAGTATTGTCCTTTTTAAATTGGTATCTCAGCGGACCCCTCTTCCCCCCGGGACAGTCCAGTATAATGTTGTAGGGATAGCGTGGACCCAGGGTCACTTACATTGATTGAATATACGGGTATAACCGCGCTCAAGATCCCCTTTTCAAACCTCAAGGTCTCCTATCCCGCTCCCGAAAATACCCATTTCAAGAATACGTCAGTTCCAGAGACACCCGTTTTCAAAGAAAACTAGGTAGCAGTTCTCGAGACCTCAATTCGGACAAAAATCAGTTCCATAGACCCTTTTGAACCAAAAATCAGTTCTGCAAGACCTTATGTTGGATATCGCGCGCGGACATAGCTCTCAATTTTTTGAGTACCCTTCCCCGGGATTGTGACCACAGTTTTCTGAAACAAAGATATACCCCTTTTCTCCATTTTAACACCATAAATAGGGATTTTACCGGAACGTACACTATTTTCTTGAAAATGACTGTTTTTGATACCCCAAATCGTTGTCATTTGATTCACCCTTTAATCATCAAAAACAACCCTAATTCACCCTTTTCTATGCCTGCAACATTATACTTGACTGGCCCCGGGGTCACCGCGACACCCCTACCAAAACAAAACTTGAGTCCCCCCCCCCTTCCCCTCGTACAAGTTTGTCCACCTGTGAAGCTGAGTTTTGACTGGTTTAAATTCCCATCAAGAATCAGATAGGCCAACATTTTATTAGCGTTCGGTTACCATTGGCGTTCCTTATTACTGCCTAACTCGCAGTCCTTGTAAAATGGCCTATCCGACAACTTGACATGTAATATAATGGCCTATCTGACACATATTTTGGCCTATCCAACATTATAAAATGGCCGAAGTGATGTTTGATGGTTACGTAATACCTGTTTTTACATGTCAACATAGCCATGATAGCTGCTTTGTTATCATGAAGTTTTTACCCAAGAAATGATCAATGAAATCACTTAACCAACAAAACCAGACTGTTTTTCTTGATTTTCTCAAAGTAAAAATTATCACATCGGCCATTATTTTATTAGGGTGACGTTATACGTCTACCATAGCTACCTCACATTCACAGTCTGTCGGTAGGTGGCAATATTTCGCCTTCTTCTCTCCGATGTATATTCATACATTTTTGCAGTATCGCTATCTGGGCGGTGGGTATGAATATTCATAAGGTGGAGTACAAGATCTTAAAATCGAATTAAATCTCTGGAAAAAGTCTGAAATTCAGACAATTTTACGCAGAGCAGATAAAAGAAAGTCTTAAAAACATTTTACAATTTTAAAAAGTGTGAATTTTTAAACTGTTTGTCCAATAACGAGACATTTATCGGAGTCTTTATTTTGAACAAGAGCGATGAAATTGGGTCTCAAAATTTAAGCTAAAATTAATACTTACCAGTATTATATATTTCAAAAGTACCACTGAAAACAATGATTATGTGTTAATTCATCTCAAAATCTTACGATAAATATTGAAAACACAGATTTGATGTAGTATGCTTGCTCTTGTGTGTCATATCACAGTGAAATTGTCGTGAAATTTGACCATATAATGATCAATGCGCATGCGTAATGCAACGAAAACAACAGCTTTGAATGCGTAGGATATATTTAATAAATGCCGATAACTCACACATGCTAGTTTCGTGGCTAAGCGGTTATAACACCAGTTTCTTGTGCAGGAGGTCGCGGGTTCGATTCCCATCATAGTCGTTTTGTAAATTTCTACATTTTGTTTTTGCCGTGGCGTGTTGATTTTTGTTCAATTATTCACTGTCAGGAATAAAATTCACGAATTTTTTGACATAATTTATATAAAAAAACCCAAAAGGCTATTATTTCAGCACAGCGAGGGCAAAGCCATTTAAAGCGCAAGGTCCGAGCTACATGCGCGCTGCTGGTATCAGATTCATGACCCGTCGTGACAAAGGTGCTGGTTGTCGAAATCTTGGTGCCTTGTTGTCGCAATACAAATTGCGGGCAAGTATGAAGAGCTGATATTTGGTACCTTTCGTACACCACATCAGCGTATTTATATCTCCTTGTATATTTTTGCTAGTGGAATCGACCAAACTGACGTCTTTTTATCTTCTAAAACAAGATTGATGTAGGGGTTGAAATTTGTATGTCTAAAAGGGCTCAAAATTGTTGATGTTTTATAGAAAATACCATATAGCAAAAAATTCACTCACATTTTAAAGGATAAACTCCAAATTTCATACCCACATTCCCAATTTGCATTTGCTTTCTCCTTGTTCAAATAACAGGGGTTCAATGTCAGTTTTATTGGCAGGTCACGTTAATAAAAACAATCTCGCAACCAAGATTTTGTAATATCGATCGCGAGATCTGGAATACACATTGCTCATTATAAGCTCATTTGCATAGTACATTTTACATTGATGACGATCTTTTCGAATACACATTAAGTCAGGAGGGGCGTAATTGATTTTGTATACAATTAATCCGCACATTGACCTCGATGTTAAAATGAAAATCAAACCAAATGGCCTGTTTAGGTAATAGAATTCCAATCAATGTTTGTAAATGTTAAACCGTTGGAGTTGGATAATTAACTGACTGTACATTTTTATTTTGACTTTTCTGTCGAGAACTACTTTTTCTCCTGCAGTAATGTTCGTTAATGACGATACTGGTGGAAGGTCACGTGACATGCTAAGGCGTGATGGTGCATAGCCGCCTCCTCCTGCATGAAGTGCCCATTACTGATATGTTACAAGTTTTACTGGAATGAATTTATTAAATAACGTTTTATTATTTGGCAAGTCTCTGTCCAAAAATTTAAAAGAAATATATATATTTAAAACAGCACAGATGGGTATTTTCCCTAATCAGCACAATTGGATAACGATTCAATTTAATGTTACTTATTTCTGGAATTACTATGCAAAATTACATTATTTGAACTGCGTACCTAACTTACACTACGCCATCCATCTTATACAGCTCATACACATTTACAAGGAGGACGCACTGTATAAATTCACTATGTAACTCAGTTTGAAAATCTAAGCCATTTTCAAGGTGATGCATAACAGCGAGAATCCACATGATGTCTTTAAAACAATGGAGTTTCTGTTTTTGTTAATACCTTAAAAATGAACTTAATCCAAAGGTAGCAATACTCAAAGCTTTTGTTTTTAGAACTTATCTCAAAAAATAAATTGACAAACAATACTCAACAATTATCAATTTTCATTTTTATATATATATCATAAATCTACGCGTTGTTATGTTTTATTGATAACAGAAATCACTGACGCTGTATAGATGGAGTATCATAACAGGTAAATGCAAGCTGCATATGATTGATTAAGTGTGAACTTTCAATTATAATTATTGTTGGCACATTTGGAGACACGTTCATATATTTTGATATAAAGGTCTTATTGTTGTAATTCCCAAATACCAAGTTAGACAAATATTTTTACTTCGCGAAATTTATTTCGATTTTAAGTTTTTCTAGCAACAACAAAACAGAGCAAAGAACCGTCTTATTATATCTTTTATCAGAATCCTTCAGAGAGTGGTGACCCGACCTAAAAACATTTAACATTTTCCTTTGAACTTTATAACGTCCAAATTTGATAAAATTAGAGTAAATGGTCCATTCTCCGATAAAGTGTGCAACTTTGCCGTTTTGGTGTCGCTCATGTTCGTGTTGCTGGTTTAGCGTTGTTAAGCCTATTACAAATGATTTGATTGGTTTAGTTAATACATTAGAGTCACATTAGTAACATGTGTGAAGCTAAACATATTAGCATGCCACGAAAGTAGATTGCGGTTATTGTAGTAAATTTCCCATTGTCGCCAGCCATACTTTTTCTGTTTCATGAGCCCCCGTTCCTAAAATATTCGAGCATATCAAACATAATGCACACCATATAACAGCCCGTAATATATATTGATAATGACATATAAAACTTAATTATATTAAGTATTTGATATGGCATAAGAGCTTTTTGAAATGTGTCGCAAATACTGCAAACAGATACGTAATCATTTCTAAAATCGACAACAAAGGGTCAAAATAAATCTGTTGATGAATGATTCAGCATTGGGTTTATCAAGCAAACTTGAGTGTTGCATAACATGTATTTTATATAGAATTATATATTTACAGTAACGATTTACAAGGATATTAATATCAAAAAAAAACCTATGTAACGGTGACGTCGAAACAGATACGTAATGTACATTCTGCTGCCTTCTCGCAAAACGCGGTACACTATGAGCGAAAATACTTCACCACAGTGTAGTATGTGTAGGACTCCTAATTTACTGTAAAAATCAAATTTGTAAGAAAACAAATTTTCTCAAAAATGCCTATTGCAGAAAAGATTCAAACAGATACGTAGCGACAGATACGTAATTTAAGAATAGGGAATACAATGGTTAAAAAATCAAATATTTTTAAACATCTCCCATGCACTGTTTCTTCTTCAGAAACCATAAGAGCTTATGATTTTGTATGTTTTTCATGAGTTATTAGTAGTCGAAATTTTAACATTTCGCTAACCAAAGTTACACGCTTTATCGGAGAATGAGCCAAATATGGTGTAAAACTTGTCTTTTAGATTAGTAAACCATAGCGAGGTCAGAAAATTATTCTCAACTACCCATTTTAAAAAATGATAATTCGATAAAGCCTACTCATTCAACAAGACTAAAACTGTGCTATCGGGTGGAATATTTAGCATTTATTTTAGTAAACAACTGCATCTAAATTTTCAGTTTAAGCATATCACGGCTACTTTAATGTCAAAGTAAAGTTATTTATATCTATACATTGTATAGATGCTTGTCCGAAGTTGATTTATGTCTGTATAATCAATGTTGTTATTGACAAATATATACATAGTACGAATATCAGCTCTTTTTAAAATTTTTCATTGGTTTATGATTAGACAAAGCACGATTATAGGGATTGATAGCATTATTTGAGTATTTAAGCGTACTAGCTGTAATTACTTAGAGTGTTCTATATGCTCGGTATATAATAAGAAAGAGAGACGGAAGTGTTTAGCGATGACATATGCAGAAGTAAAATAAGTTTAAATATTCACTTAATGTGAATAAGTGGTTTAGAAGCCATCTGCTATCCAGGCAATATTCATAATGAATAGAGGGTATTTCGTTTATTCTAAATACAAATTTGAAGCTCTTTTAAAGCTTAACCCTTGTCTACCAAGCCTTTTTTGTAACACGTCTAACCTAGGGAAGGGGGTTGTTGTAACCCCCCTAAATTTTTGGAACGGAACCCCCTATGAACTTTTTGCTATAAATAGATAGGTATGGTCTTCCCCTAGTCAACGATACCATTTATTTTGCCATAAAATTGTACCGAAAAACGTTTTTTTCTTTCATTTTTTATATCAGGAATGTATTTGTTCTTATACTGCATACGTAAATTAAATGATCATTTTATGGGTTTTAAATTTGTGTGAAGAAGATGTGTGCACCAAAAATTTTTGAACTATAAATGCTAGGGACTTCAACTTTGGGGTATATGACAACCAATATCAAAAAAGAGAAAAATGCAAAAAATTGCCTAATTTGCATATTTAATTGGCGGTCATCTTGGATTGTTGGTGTCGGATTTCAAAATAGCAAATGTACACAACCGTAGATGCTAGAGACTTCATTCTTTTTTGTAAATGAAACAGAAAATAAACAATTAAAAAAGTATGGTATTAGATTATTTATGTTTTTGTTCGTTTTTGCGTACGGTGCGTTTTTATGCATACGGTGCGGGTTTTTTTTAGGTTTATATTTGTTATTTAAAAAAACTAAGTAAAAAGAAAAAAATCTAATTCCATACTTTTTTCTTTTCTTATTATTGTATATCCCCTTAATTGTAAAAGTGAGAATGCTTTTATTCATATTTTATTTCATATATTTTATTTTTGTCTTCCTGATATTAAAATATACTTCACCAAATATGCTAACAATTCCAGCTGTTATTTATTTAATATTTTTGTTTTAATTCCGTTCGGCGGAAGGTCAGATGGTTATGCATGTACTTTTATTCTTAGGATTATATTTTGTCCTTACATACTGCAAATATAAGCCAAATGTTAAAATTGATAATTGATAAAATTATTTTGGCAGTTTTCGAAATTCTTTGCAAAAAATGCTCGTCATTTTGAAATGGTTTGTTCAATGTTATTATTTTCTTTGAAATGTTCTATCTATTACAAAAGTTTCAACGTAAAAGTCCTTATGTTTGGTCCATACAGACCCCTTTAACCCTTGTCTTACCAACGTATTTTTTGTAACGATTGTTATCAAGGGGGGAACTTGAAATTTAACCGCCAAAAGTTAAGTTGTTTGGTACCATGATAGTAGGGTAGGGTCTGCTCTTTCTATTGATACCAAAATCATGAAAATCGTCCAAGGCGTTACGTAATTATGACGTCATAAGTAACCATAATTTTCGGGAAAAATGGCGACTTAAATTATTCCGAGGTGGCAACCACCCCCTTACCTTCCGACTTTGACGGAACACCCTGACCTCCTGAAGGTGGCACTTACGATTTTTTTCGCTAAAATGACCACAAAGGTTAAACTTACTACTACCCATATCCCTTAGGTCGTATTCGTTTGCGATTTTTATGCGACAGGGAATCATCCGGGGGTATCCTCCCTTGGTAAGGCCAAGGTTAACACTAAAGGGCGTGAGGAAGGTCCTTATCAAATCGTCTAAATTGTCTACTTAAAGTACATACATGTAGATAATACAGTTTACTAATCATTAATAACACCAAATGTCCGAATGTATTATGCTCTACCTCTGCTCTGGATTAAGACTGTCAATTTTTTTCATTTTTTTGGGGTACTTATAAAGAACATATATTTAATTATGCACAGCAATCGAATACAAATATAATAAAGCAAAAAACAAGCAAGTAATTCAAGACACAGAATGCTCTCATTATTTTAATTGGTCTAAAAACATTTTAAATCAAAATCAAAAACAGGAAAAGATTTTATTCATAAGCAACATACAGTATATAAAATCATGCTAACGATTTCGAATCAAATGGAACATAAAGTGTGAAACTAACCAGGTTAATTGATCCAAGAAGTGTTTCTTAGATCCTGCTTTAAAGCTAGAGAGTTAAACTGAATTCAGAATCGACGCAAATGTTCCGATCAATCAAAACGTAACACCTAAATCGGCACCGCAAACCGAGTTGAGGTATCCATTGCGTTTTCATGTCGTCGGCTGCTGCAGTCCGTTTGCGTTTTGAGTGTGAATTCAGAATTGGAAATTATTGGGAACACAACGTATTGAATTTTAAGTATGGATTCGGCTTTAGACGCTATAACAAGTGACCAAGGTATTTTCCCACCCGTTGGTAACCAAAGTGTGTGTGTGTGCTGGGGTGGGGTGGTGGTGGTGGTGGGGGGGGGGGGGGCCCTAGTGATTCTCTTAAAAATACCTTCCAAAATAATGCTTGGGTCAAATATAGAAAGATTAGTTGTCCCGAGTTCCGGTAGAGCTGGCACACAACAACAGACAAACCTCAGAGTCATACGAATATTACGAGTTCGCAGCAATAAACCTTGATCTTTGCTGTGGCATACCAGCTCAGCTATATGACTTAAGCATTAAGTATAAAAAAGGACAAAAATACAGGTAGTGATTTTATGAAGGAAAAAAAATAACAGCGCCCTCAAAATTATTTTATGCAAATTAGCACAAAAACCGACACGGTCGATTTGAATATTTATAATCCATAGAGAAACCCAGTGCCTTCAGATTGAGTATTATATGGAACGACAATGTAAAATAACACACGCCACTTTTTCAGGCAGTTGTAGTATAGAGCCTCCAGAAACCCCTTTGGTCATCTAAGTGTTAACTGAAATTCCTTAAAAAGATGAGGTGGCGAAATAAACGTAGGGTTTAAGGAGAACTTTAATGATTGATGCTATAACAGTCGAGTATCTGCTAACATACTTTTTTGTATAGATCTTGAGAAGCAGGAACTAAATTATCCTCGTCGATCATTTTTCGCACGTTAAGTCGTAACTTTAAATTTCAAGGACTCCCCACGTTTGGCAACCTAATATATACACTGCCCACAATGTAGTTCACCTGCTTTTATCAAAATGATTATAAAGGAATAAAAAAGAAAAGTAATAACTTAAATGCCTTTTGTCAGTTAGCTTTTTAATAGACCCAATGTACCCAGTATAGTTACACCCTCGGCAGAATCTTGAATGTGTCCTCAACCTAACCAAATCTAGAGCAAATCTAAATTACGAAGTGTGTCAGAATACAATGGCAGGACGTCTGCAGATGCTTACTTTTTGAAGAAAGAAGTTTGAATAACCTTCCAGTGCAGCTTTTCTAACATATCCAAGTGATTCATTTGATAAGGAGCCAAAACATATGCACAATAAATAATGTCAGACAATCTATTATTCGAATAGTGAAATGAAAAGTTCTGATCAAAAGAATGAAAGTTCTTAGTGCAATTAACAATGAAATCAGATAGTTTAGACATCTTTTTTTTTTTAATAACGAACCTCTTCAAGAATTATATCTAGATATTAAATACATAACTATTATGCATAACAGAAGGTATAAAGGAATATTATTGAGGTTACGTATTCATGAGATTTTATCTGAACTTGAAATATTATACTAATCTTGTCGAAGGGGTACGTGATAATGTGACCACGGCGCAACCCTCTGAAAAGAATATTGGCATCAGGAGGATCTGAAATAACCAAATGTTTTTGCTCAAACAGAACATTTTCAATTTAAAGGCTTGGCTCAAAACTGTGCCTCAAAATCGAAGGGATTGGACAAATTCGCCAGGCCTACTGTTCAGCTGACCAATGCTGATAATATTGTTGATATCGAAGTCTGAGGACAGCTGTTACCTTTTCACCTTGAAATTATCACAGGCTAGACGTTCAATTCAATGCGCAATACTAATTGTAGGGGTATTAAAAGATAAAAAAATACCATTTTAGGTAATTTTATATTTTTTTAAAATATATTATAATTATTGTATATCATGTATATATTGTGGGCCGAACTATACTCGGACTCGACACAAATTTTAAGCTACCAAATATTTGGTCGATACGTCACCAAATAAATCTGATTTAATACAAAGTATAGACGGGTGAAATGGAAACAGCGTCCGTGTAACTGAATGTCCTGCTATTCAATTATGTAGAACGTACTTGTACATGTGCGATCAATAAATCATTGATTACGACTTATTCTGTGTAGTTCAATTAGACCTGAACTCCTGGTTATGGGAGACACCCAGTCTCATTACACCTGTAACAATCATTTGATGCCGGTGTAATGAAATACAGCGTCCGTGGGACTGAAATGTCCTAGCTACTATTAAATTGTTTAGAACGTACTTTTACATGTGCGATCAATAAATCATCGATTGCAACTTATTCCGTGTAGTTCAATTAGACCCGGACTGCTGGTTATGGGGGACACTCAGTCTCATTATACCGGTTCAATGACTTTAACCCGATTCAATGAAACATAATTTCACAACCATATTATACGGAGGGGTGGTTGTTCCCCCTATTTTTTTTATATCGAGTCCCCCTGACCCCCGTATGTGGTACCAATGGATAGGTATCAGTCCCCTTTTTCAATTGATACCAAATTCAAGGTCATCTGCAAATATATGACGTCACTGTGACGTAATAATTACCAAAATGTGAAAAATCGGCATTTGTACGGAAAATATAGGGGAAAAATCAAAATTTGCTACAAAATCGAAGTAATATCCGATTTTCATGCGGTGTTTTGCTAAATATTACTAGTTTACGTAAATACCAAGTTTAAAACGGATATCTGCTATATAAATGACAAAAAAGTACATTTTTCGAATCATGGAGTTACACCCCCCCCCCTCTGACCTCCGAACTTTGAATGGACACTGTATCCATCCTGAAGGTAGGGTTAAAAAAAATTCGCTAGCATAAGCGCAAAGGATGAACTTAGAGGTACACCAAGTCGCTTCGCGCTGCGCGCGAGGAATTTTTAGCGGCAGAAAACAATTACGGTAGGGGGTTGATACCCCCCCCCTTCTTAGAACTAGGGTTAACCTGTGTTTAAGTCGATAAATGAATGAATATTAACACTATTTTATTTGGAGTCACGCGTCAGTTTTACATTTACGTCATGATCAAATGTTTGATACTGAAAAGGTTGTGTGGATGCCGAGTATAGTTCGGCCCTAAGAGAATCTACGGACTTGCTCTAGAAAAACAGTATCTCTTAATACGAGATTTTAACATTATGCTTTCAAAAATTTAAGTCAAATCATTAAAATGTTAACATGATCCTTTTAGGTACTAGTATTTTAAAGTTCTAACTTATGTCGATCGTTAAAGTGAGAATACTTTTATTCATATTTTTTTACTCTGACATTAACTCAACTTATATACTTTCCCAAATATAATAAATACAATTCAGCTGTTATTTGCTTATTTTGTTTTATTACACTCGGCGGAAAGGCAGATGGGAATAAAATGGATAAACAAACAATTACAATACCACGTGAATCACACACACAAAAAAATGGGCACAGATTAAAGATGATCTTGACCTTGATAAAAGCACCAAATCATAAATTTCTTGATATAATAATTTGCTAATAACTTTCAAATGCAGAAAAAACAATTGAAATCGGTTAAAAAATAAGCAAGATATGACCAATTATATAAGCACAATTCTTTTTCCTTCATTCCAATTGGATTTATACACATTAAACTTGTCACGTTATCAATGCCTATTAGAATGTACAATTTCATGTCTTTGTCAACTCAGTGTTGGATTTTCCTGATTGTTTACTATGTACCATGATTAAAAGACGTTATTAATGTCATTTAACAAAACATTTTGTTTGTTTTACATCTCCACAAGCAAACTAGGAAGGAAAACACAGGCCTGTTTCCGCGAACCTGTCTATTTGACCATGTTGACCATAAATTATGTCTCTTAAAAACTCATTTGTGCAATATTTAATCATGCAATTAACTGGACTACTTATTAATGAAATGTTTTAGTCATGCTGTGTACATATTACTTCATTTACAATCATTATGCCACTTCAACAATTAATTAAAGTTACATAGATAATTGCGACAAAACTCTCACTTCTTTGCTTTTGTCATAATGCCATAAGCCGTAATTATGATAAATGTAATATCTTGCTTTACTGTGTAAATCCCATTGGAAAGGAGGAAAAACAGACGTGCTTATCAAATCTTACTTGTTTTTCATTTATTTGACCATGTTGACCATAAATTATGTCTTTTAAAACTCATTTGTGCAATATTTAATCATGCAATTAACTGGACTACTTATTTATGAAATGTTTTAGTCATGCTGTCTACATATTACTTCATTTACAATGTCACTTCAACAATTAATTAAAGTTACATAGATAATTGTGACAAAACTCTCACTTCTCTGCTTTTGTCATGATGCCATAACCCGTAATTATGATAAATATAATATCTTGCTTTACTGTGTAAATCCCATTGGAACGGAGGAAAAACAGACGTGCTAACCAAATCTTATTTGTTTTTTATCTGATTTCTGTCATTTCTTCTGCATTTGAAAGTATATTAAATTTGCTTTACTATAATAACAAGAAATTTAGGATTTGGTGCTTTTATCAAGGTCATTGCCATCTTTAATCCGTGCACATTTTATTTTTGATTCACGTCGTACATAAGCAAATGTGGTGCAACTTCTTGTTCATATATAATTATATATAATTCGAGTTTTATAAATGAACAGTTTTTCAAATAAATGTTTCCCTT
>JXSR01S008590.1:50560-70732 GCA_000969725.1 Ophiothrix spiculata
AACGAATAGGACGTTATGGTAATATTATATCATTTTCAAGGTTTTGAATATGTTTTTCAAGGTTACATAAGTCAGAGACGTGGTTAAATCAATGTGCATGTTAACCAATTGGTGTCTGCTTTTCAGAGGTGAAATGCAGAATGAATAAATACTGCACAAGTCAACCTAGTATAGCTGAAATACTTCTAAACAATTATCGTATAAAGAAAAACATTCTGATAATGATTAACACACGCATTCAACAGTCTATATCCATTATTGTGATGGAAAATACTGAAAATGACATTGAATGTAGCTTAATAATACAAGTAGAATAAAGGTGTGCTTTTCTAAAAAAAATTGTCCATAACTATAAAAATAATCCATTCAAAAACTCAACCCTAAAATTACAATTATTTAGGACTCAAAAGTGCGCTTCCCTGTTGATTAAAATGAATAGAATTCTAAGTGAACAATGTATTCATTTAAACATCTGACGTGAAACATTTGATAAGTAATCTGGTTCGAAATCTTTGTGTTGTAATCGTAGAATAGTCAACACCACGCACCGACGACCGATAGCAAAGCTTTAAGCTACATCTCATTTCCAGTATTCCTCAAGATATTATAATAATAATCATCATCACTTAGTCAATCAAATGTTAAGAATACCTGTACTAAAATATACCGCCAATATAATACCACATCAAAGTCTATTACGCAAAACAGTTAATGGAGGCTCCTGATTGGCTGACTCACGGTTTAATATTGTTACTACCATTGTCTTCTGTTGAATATGCATCTTCTTGTTTATCGAATGAGTTGGCTGTAATTCAGAAATAATGAGACAGTTTCACTGAAGTTTAGTAGCGCATGAGCAACGCTTCGCCTTAGTAAACGCTCTTATTTTCTGCTGTGGTATTTGCATTGTGATATACTATTTCTGTCGATAATTGTGGACCAACAATTTTTGGACTGGTTAGCATATCAAGGAAGAAAGACTATCTCTCCGGGGATTTGGCAAGTGGTAAGATTCTTGTTTAATTTATTCTATCATGCATGATTCTATCATTCAAAGACATTTAAAATACCAACAGTCGAGAGTTACAATAAAGTATGTAAGGTTAAGGCAGTCAACTGATACCATTTCCAAACGCAATTCTGTTCTAATATATCGCGAAGAAAACGTCGTTGAGTAACAACAAAATTGAGATGTTTTGACGTGTTATAGCTCTTATTTGTTTTCTTCGCGTTTGTTTTTCCATCACGCAGTTTTCTGCTAAACTCTCACACTCATTAGTTATTTGACTTTTGAATTAAATTGTCGGATTTCATTGAATTTGACATTTTACTACCAACTTGCCTTTTTTCGACCTGAAAAACTTGTTTTACAACAGCCGCAAAGTAAACTTCTTAAATGTTTGTAACTATCTATTTCTTGCATTATACTTTTGGTCATTACATAGCAGCTATAATTGAGGAATAAAAATTAATGTCGTTAGCTTTAAGAAAAAGAAAAAAAAAATTGCTCGTGTTAATTGACTCAAAAACAGCAAGTTTGTTTACATGACTAGACACTGTAACCTTTTGATGTTTTAATGAGGTCTGGTTGCGTGAGTTACGAAGGACTAACACCTACACGCAAAATTCTTGTCCCCAAAGACCACTGACTTAATTGCTCTTGTTTTTCGTCCAGTTTCGTTTGTTGTTTGCCACATCCAAAGTACTTTCATATGTAACTGTTTCCCATTTACTTTCGAAAAACGCTTTAAAGCAATATAAGATTTGGATCAAAAATGTTTTGCAAATGTATTTTGTCTAAACTTGTTTGCCACAGAAAAATGGATAAAAACATATCGTATTCGTGCTTTCCTTTACAAATACATGTGGAATTCAATTCAGCATCCCGAATTTAATTCAACAAATGGCCATGACAGAAAAAAAGTAAGCGTATTTTTTAAACCAAATCGTTTGGAGGGTATTAGTATATATATAATCATAATCGTTTTTAAGATTGTATAATATACACCATGTAGCATATTGTTGTTATATTTTAACTGTGTACTTCTACAAACATGCAATTTATTGATTTTATACTTTGCTTGTTGTTATATGTGTAAAATTTCTCTTGCAAATTGTATTTTTATATTTGTATATTGTAAAGTGCTTTGATCTCTTTGGAAACGCGCTCAATAAATCTCTATATTATTATTATATATACCAAAACAAAACCCATTAAAGGGACATTGGGCAACTTCAGCATCATCCCCAAATTTCCCCCAATAATTTTGAGATTTTTTGCATCATTTGAAGTATTAGCGGTAATAATGAGAGCATGCAAAATTTTATTGTCTTCAAACTCTATATATCAAAATATTTAGATATTCTTTTATTTTTAATTATCGTTGTCGACAACGATAAATACTGCCCTCTATAGTTGAAGTTTTAAAATCGGCCTTTTCAGGAGATCTAATGCAAATTCCAAATTTCTTTTAATATATCTGCAATCTTTGATGTGAAAGAAATGTTTTACAAACAAATTTTGGTCTCTTTCTTAATTTATAGCATCAATAAATACATTTACAGAATAGCCTCATACCCAAGATCAATAAACAAAATACAATTCAAATTTTAGACTTCTCTGAAGGTTTTGATCAAAATTTTCCCGATATCTGGTAATTGACTGCTATTTTCTAACATATGAAGTGTAAATCATAATCAAATAAAATTTAACATTTTGTCCAATGCCCTCTAAGCTAAAAAAAAGATCAAAAGTCATCGGTGACAGGGATGGAACGCCTCATTTTAACATTTATGGTATTGCTTTAAACGAAAAGGGTGCAAAACTAGGATTAAAGTATAGAATATTAATCATTTTTTATTACTATGGTACCGGTAATTGTAAACCATATTGCTTGCGTACGCATAATTTGCCAGAAAAATGTGAGATGCGTAATGCGTTGTAGTCAAATAATTGTAGCGCGCGAACAGAATTCGGAGCAGGGTCACGATGCACTCACATAGTATCCAGACAAAGCGTACTTGTAGCGCAATTCCCTAAGTTAGGGTGCAAATAGTCCTGTTTCCAATCTTTTTTGTGTGTGTTTAATCTATGATTACTATATATCCTAATTATTATTATTTCCCTAAATCTCGTGACTAAAGGATGACGACAAGATCCGTTGGTGCACAAGACTGGCATTAGTACTTAGATACGTAAAACGTTAAAATTAATTTGTGTTATTTAAGTAAAATTTAATTATCACGTAAAGTCAACATTTACAGCCTCATTATTTCAGCGAGTAAATGTGTCTGTATATATATATTTGTTTAATTAGGCTCTCTTAACAATCCAGGTCACGTGAGTTGTGTTCTTTACCTGTTTATCATCAACCTCATCAATGTTTGTTGTTCCATTTGGCTGATACCAATTGGTACGCCAATAGTACTGAAATAGAACTACTTCTCATTCACTTACAATTAAAATGATTATTTGTGCTTAAACAAGGATTAAAGTATGAAAAACAACTATCTTCATATTCCTTAAACTGTTTGTTAACATGCTATAGTATTGTTATTATTTTTAAAATCCCATTTTATTTATATTCGTTATATTAGGTATATGAGAAAATAACAGCTAGAATTGTAAATAACATATTTGGGTATGCAAATTAGATATTTATCTATATCTTTGTTTGAGTTATAAAAAAAAATGAAGTATAAAACTAAAATACGAATAAAGGTATTCTCACAAGGATGACGAAGTGTTTCGATACTGCAAAGATAATTTGATTTTGCAAAAAGTATATTTACTGATTACATATAATATATATACTAGCTAAATAGTTTGTATCTTTTGGGAAAACCTGTATTTTAAACAGGGTGTCCAAAAATTAACTGCACATTTTTAAATGTTAATAACTTTAAAACCAAGATTGGTATTACAACTCTAGACATATGTGTTGATAGATGAGACTTGTAGATTTTTTTGGTACCAAACGTTATACAATCAGTAACCTTGAAAAAATATCTGCATGCTATGGACTTGAAACTTAAAGGACATGTTAGAATTGTTGATTCCTTAATTTATTAGCAAAAAACCCGGACATTTAGAACTTTTAGAGCGATTTTTTGAACAAGTTGCAATTTTTATTGGTCTGGAAATACTTTGTGACGTCATAATTACGTAACGCCTCGACCGATTTTCATGATCTTGGTATCAATGGAAAGGGGAGACCCTACCCTATATTATCGTACCAAAAAATATATCTTTAGGGGTCCAAATTTTAAAATCACAGTCAAAGTCGGCTTTGTTTTGCGTTTTGGTGCAATCGACGATCATCCACCCCACCCCCCCACCCCTCAAGAAGACGTGTTATAAAAAGGCGTAGGAAGACTAGGGTTATAAAACAGAAATAGTGCTCAAAACATGGTGACAAGAATGACGAGGTGTTGAGGTGGGACACTATTCAGTCAGCAGAGGTAATTGAATACCAGAATGCAAGACTGACCCAAGTACACTTTTTTCAAAAATGAGTTATACACAGGAGAGACTTTCTTATAAATCCAGCTGCCTTGAGTGTGAAGGACTTAAATTAATCCGTACCGCAAGTTTCCCTAAAAGTCCTGTATTCATAAGTTGACAAAATCCATGGACTTGGGTCAGTTTTGCATACATATGTTGTTTTATTGAATGTATCATAAGTAATCAAAACCATATTCTCGGCAAAAAAATGTCTCTTGAAATTGAAAATAATTGGTGTTAGGTGTAGGTTCTGTTTAATTGTTTAGAAAACATGCACAAATTGAAAATCGGTAGTCTCATATCAAAATGGCGGTCAAAAAACTATTTAAGGAAAAGTTCCGCAGCAAATATGTGAAAACACTGTTTTTTCCGACCGATGTTTCAATGCAATTTGGCCCAGACAAGCAGAGCATAAGCATAGATGCATTACTGCACAAAATATAAGATCCAGATGGATCTCACCCCCTGTCTAAAATGATCCCCTGCAAAGAATTGCAAGCACAAATATTTGAGCAAATTCATGTTTCATATGGCAATTGGATTCATTAACCTACCCTGCGAGCCAAATTGACATAACTTAACATCAGACATACTGTGAAGTTTTTTCCCCCCGTTTTTCTTAAAAACTACTCCAGTGGAGTTCGGTCACTCTTGCATTCCGATATTCCTTTTTTTTTTGGGGGGGGGGAGGGTTATGATAAGTACTCAAGAGAAGTTCATTCAAGGGGAACTTACAAAATCGTGAAATTTGACCAGAAAATTTTACACCTAAACCATTCTACAAAGCATAACTTTTGTTGTACATAACCGATTGAAATGAAACAAACGGTATCTAAAAGTTTAATTCTTGGGCTATATAATGCAATCATTATATACTTTCTAACCATCCGTTAAATTCAAGAAAATTATCAAAAGCACTGATGTTTATGAATAATTTCAACGAGTTTAATAATGAGGACACAACACTGCACATTACAGGTAAACAAAAACCTTCAAAGTGACCAGCTGTGCTTATTCAGTTAATTACATGATTAAAAATTCATTTGGTGCATGTATAATGTTTTGATGATTATCATTCCTATTTCTTACAATGTTGATTTATCTTGTCACCAAACACAGCAACGTGTTAAACAGTAATTCTTGTATTTCAAGGCCCATACCATGTAGATATTTTTCAAACTGGTGATTTGTTTTGACGGCTTGCCATCCACCCACCTCCGATTTTTCATAACAATTACCACAAAGAATGTTAAGAAGAAATCACTTTAATGCCAATGATCACTCTGTTTTGCATTTCGTGTGCAGTCGGTGATAAACCGTTAGGGGTGGTATCCAACCTCTCCTTTCATGTTTATCAACATTGTTGAAACCCACGTCTTGATATTTTGACTGCATTTTATTTATATACATTTTAGCGCTTAATTCCAATGAAGCCTAGTTAACAATAACATCGAAGGCGATTCAAAATCTTGCAAATGTGTGTTATATATTGTAAAACGGTTTGATCTTACGGGAAAATTGTTGTACATCATAATAATTGTGCAATATTTAAATTGTTTAGACTTGTCTTTGTACGTTGAAATTAAAGCAAATTATATGTTTGACCTACATTTGTCTCGGTATTGATAATCGATAATAATTCTCAATGAGGAAACTCGGATGTACATTATATCAAATTGAACGCGCATGCATGCATTAGGGTGTACTTATTATCAACAACGTTGTTTCTCACGTGTTTCAAAGGCAACGGTGCTCTACCGATTAACTCGTTATTTTGCCCTAAAACAAACCCTCAAGGCATCAGAAATACTAAAGAAGAAAACCCATTAGACAAATTTGAAAATAAGAATGCTGATGAAGAATGGTGAAACCCACCTTCATTAATACTGATTGATACGACATACCCTGAAGCCAAAACGAGTGAAAATGCTGGTAAAGATTTGTATATGATCATTGAATTCAATTTTGCTTATAAAGTTTGACTTATTCAAGATACATATTACTATTTGTGATATTGTATGATTATCATAAAAACGAATTGCGATGCTGAGAAATAAAAAAGTGATATAATACATAAGCACAGTAACAATGTCCTGAAATCTGACCACACGGTCTGAGATGTCTGATGAGTCCCAGTCGAAAAAATTCGATAATAATAAGAGTGCAGTTTTAATAAATTATAAATTTGAATGATTTACAAACGGTTATTAATAATACCTTCTTAACATATAATGGTACCAATGCTGATGAGATATTTGTAAGATATCATTTGAATGTTTTAGCAACACCTTTTCATAAACCACCAATTTATTTGTTTAATGTGATAAATCTCGACGTCAACTGGAGAAAAATGATTTGTTTATCATTCAACGATTTGTCATGCTGAGATAACATCTACGATAAAAATTCTATCATTTAATTTGCAGTTTCAGATCCATTAACATATAAATAATTTAAAAACCACTATCTTCATTACAACCTTCTATTAAATATTTGGGGTTGAATTTAAAATTCCACCTGTAAAAATTGGTGATACGTATATCAATCCCAGCCCTGAAGCCCGCAATCTAGGTGTCACTTTAGATAGCCATCTCTTGCTAAAGATTCACATAAGCAACGTTGATTGCAGTGGCTGGGCTTTTATCTATAAGCTGGGCAGGATTAGGAAATACATCAACAATGCTATCACTGAGCGTCTAGTACACGCTTTCATAACCTCACGCCTCGACTACTGTAATTCTCTCCTAGTGGGCCTTCCTGACAACGATCTTTTAAAACTCCAAGGACTCCAGAACGCTTCGGCCCGTCTTGTCACGTCTAACTAAACGCAGAGATCACATCACTCCGTTACAGGATCCCCATTGGCTGCCTATATCAAAGCGCATTGAATTTTAGACCCTCCAAGCATACTGCAGGTTGCATAATTTCCCTTTCCCCTCTCCGATTTTAGGCAGTGAAATTTTATATCGGCCGTGCTGTTGATGTTTAACATTAATATTAACGAGTCAGAAAAATATTTCTAAAAGCCCTGTAAAATCGAAAATATAGAACTGAACAACAAAACATGTTAAATATTGTGTAAATGTAATGCAACTACATTTTTCGAAATATGTGTGACATTTCATGCAATTTTACGGGTAAATTATTTCACGCGATGAACCTTCAAGATATGCCGGTGATTTTCACTAAAAATATTAATTCAGTGTAAAATATATATTTATGCCGATACGTTTATAGCAAAATTTAGACCTTTTTCTTCAAGTCCTGTGAAAATCTTGCGTTAAAATGTGCTAAAACAAAATTAATGTAACGGTTGCTTTCGTTTACCTTTCTGACACATGATAAAAAAATACGATATTTCTCAGATTCTATCATTTCGCATGCGTAACCAATTATTGTAAATATGAAAGTATATATCTTTAAATACCCGTCGAATACATAATCAGCCAGCTAGTCTACTGGTTAGCAGTCTGGACTTTTAACCCATGTGTTCGAACCCCGGCGGATTCGTTTTTATAGATTTCATTTTTTTGCGTAGCGCATTAGTTTTTCTTAAATTATTTACTGTAACGAATGAAATTCTCGAATTTTTGGCATGATTTATATAAAAGAACCAAAAAGGTTATTTTTCAGTCTGGAATATAAATGTTGCATTCATTGCGTTTCGCATGAAATGCAAAATATTTCAGAGCAGCGAGGCCATTCAAAACAAACTCTGACATGAGATCCGTGCACGGTTTCTGACGTCAGCAGGTCAGAGGATGACCCGTAGTGACCAAAGGTAGTGCTTATCGAAATTTTGATGCCCAGCTATGCAATACAAATTGTAGGCAAGTACGAAGAGCCGATATTAGGTACCTTTCGTACATCACATCAACGTATATTTTTCCTCTCGTTTTTCTTCACTGTACAGGCCTCACAGGCAAAATATATTTTTCAAATTTCATCAATCTGAGTTTTTATAATTTTACTAGCAGAATCGATCCAACTGACGGCGTTTCATCTTCTAAAACAAGATTGATGTAGGGGTTTAGATTTGGTTGCTTAAAAAGTCTCAAAATCGTTGATTTTGATAGAAAATGCCATTTAATGTTTCTTTTTTATCAACAGCAAAAAAATTCATATGCATTATATTGGACAAACTCCAAACTTCCTTTCACCGTTTTAATAAGGGTTCAAAGCCAGCATTTTAAGCAGGTCACGTTTAAGAAAACAAAATCTCGCGACCATTTTTTTTTTCTCGTTTGGCGAGACTTGGAATACAGAATTCGCATAATGAGCTCACTAACAGGGTCGTTACGATTAGACTGCCTCCTTCTGATGTTTAAGACTTTCCACGATTACTCTCCTACTTACCTTGTCAATTTGTTCAGCCGCTATATACCAACCAGCTCGGACTCTCAGATTCTCATCTCAAGTCTTATTCGGATTTCCTTCGTAGCGTCCAAGAACAAATTTCTACGGACAAAGATAATTCACCGTTTCTGGACCCAAACTCTGGAACAATTTGCCTTCAATATTAAGGAACACTGATCCAGTAATGACTACTAGTCAGTTCAACAGTACTCTCAAGACTCTACTTTTTAAGGACTATTTTGAGTGACTGCATGTGAAATTACCTTTACCATTTTTTCTCCTATTGTACATGATTATGTTTGTTACAATGTGTCTTTGTAAAATTGTATAGTTTTAAGGTCAAGTTACAAGTTACAGCGGCTTTCTTTGTTATGAGCGCTCAAAAATCTCTCAGTATTATTATTTACACCAACAAACAAATTTCCTTTCTTTAATTAATGTTATAAATCTTAAGACCTATGTCAACTGGTCATTGGTTTTCAAAGCAAACACGACCTGTGCATTTAACAATATATTGGATTTCGTGTTGTTGTCAAATGATAAGGCACCTTCCAATTGCTTTTGTCCAAAGTTTTCAAAGGTATCTCAACACATAATCATATTGTTTAACAGAATTAGAATGTGGGAAATTTGAATTTATTTATGTTTGTTTTCTTTGTTATGAAAATTACACAAGTACGTCTAATAGAACAATAAGGTTTTACAGCTAACGTAATTACCAAAGATCAATTGCTTCAAGCAATCTTACTATTCACATCGAGATTACTATAACATAATCTCTGATAGTTGACAATAATCATATACTTCGACGGTATGTCGTATTTAAGTTATAATGTAGTTAAGGTATTCGTTGATTTGTTGTAAAAGTGTGATGTTAAACTTTGATAACCCTTTTTCATTGATGTAGACGGCTTGAGGTATTGTAACTGTCATTTCCAAACCCCGGTTCCAGACCATTATAATTCCGTGTTTGCTAGTTTAATGTCGGAGGTAATTGGTTACTATAGCTTTTGTAATTGCAATTGACAGTCTGTTAGGGTAACGTTTTCCGGTGTGAGCGTTAATGCAACTGAACGAAAAACACAGGACTTGTATGCTTACTCTGATTTTACTTAACAGGGAGCTTCAAGGAAATTAAAAGTTGTCAAATTGTCTTCCAGGGGCAGCTAAAACAAAACCAAACCATTAAACAACAACAAAAGAGAAACCCGAAACACAAAGAAAAAACATCATATTCTCTATTTATGAGATACATGATCAAATGTTTGGCAGTTTGACAGAAATGATTTTATACCATCCTAGTAAATTAAGCATTACATTTGAACGCTTTAATCAATCGTCCCCGTTCTTTCTCCGTCCTGGCGTCACTCTGTTTTTGGTATGCCCAGGTGTCGGAAGGTTCATGCCAAAACATGCACTTACCTATTACTAAACACTGGTCTGATATATGTCTACTGCTTACCAAAAAAATATCTACTGCCACGTTATATCCTCAAAACATCTTTTTGACACTTTATGGATCAATTTTATACCGCCAGCTGTTGTGTAAGCAGTTGTTAACCTGCAGTTTAAGGCTACAGTCCCTTTAAATGAGCAATAGACCGGAACGCCAAGTTTACTATGAGTTTTGGCCAACTTACACATGTTCGATTATCACAATATTTAGTGTACATAAAGAGTTAAGTCTCTAAATTATACACACGCCTTTATTAATGGTTTTAGTGACAAGAACACGGTCAAAATGACATCAGCAGCTTACGACAAAAAATCTCATACTTTTTCGCGGAAACCGTATAGATTCATGAGTTTCCGTAAACCGATTTCATTCCAATTTTGGCAGATTACATTTCAAACACTAATAAAATAATTATGTATTTTGTTTTAAATTTATCACATCATTATTAATTTGAAGAAGGGTGTCATGCAGTTTGTTTTAGGTTTGATTTAGTTAAACATCTCTAGTACAAAATGCAGAACTTCAAACAAGCGTTTCACTCAAAATCAGTCAAATATACTCGGAAATAAAATATTAGCAAGTTGGTATGCATACCTTGACTTTTAACGTGAATACTATGGTAATCACAAATAAGTCCTTTGACATGTCTTAAATCTTGAATTTAAACTTTAAAATGCGTTCATTCATTATAAAAATACATTTTTGTCGGAAAAACTAAGTTTATTCGAAACGAAAACTTGAGAACATTTAGTCAGTGACTAATTTTAATGAAAATCATACATATGGGTCATTATAGGTGACACAATTAAATGCAAAAATTAAAAAATGGGCCATTCGTTGAGAATAGGTTTGCAAGAGATTTGCAAATGGGGTAATTATATCGCCGCACAATCTCAATTCCCTCACACATGTTAAGCGTGTGTCTCCATGGGCGGCGGAAGAGCGGGGCACGGGGGAAGAGGGACATGTCCCCCCCAACTTTAACGAGGGGGACGGACCCCCTCAAAAAATCAAAAAAAAAGGAAAGAAAAGAAAATTTTAATTTTTCCCTTTGTTTTGATATTTTATAAGAAAATCAACAAAGTTTGCGCGCATCGCGCGAATTTTCAGTAAAAATTTCAAATTTTTGCGCAAATTTCAATTTTTAATAAATTGTAGGTGAAATTAACCGATTTCGCATATTTTTTCCGCGCGATACGCGAGCATTACAAAATATCAGATTATTCCTTCCGACGATTTTTTGCTTTAAAACAATCGCCGCCCCCCCCCCTAAAATTTCAACTTTCCGCCAATGGTGTCTCCCCCGGGTTGCTTAGCTTTCTGTAAATCTTTGTGCATAAGCATAAAGTGTAATTTACATGACTCTCATGGAATACGGAACACACATATTTGAAAGCACTGGGTCTCAGCTTTGATAATTAATCCTGTTGAATCCAACGTACACGATGTGCAGTAGGTTTGTTTGTGAGTTTGATTTTCGTTCTTCTAGATGAACATCAATTTTTTGAAACTGTGCATTCACTAAATGCCTAAGTACTAGGATCGTGAGCCTTACGTCTGTTACAGTTACAGTAAGCCTATCTATTTTATATTTGACTGCCACCCAACCCAAGGTATATTAGCTTATATTATAGAGTACGTAATTCATAATCACCTATTATCATGATTATACCATAGGTCAATAATTTGTGAAGTAAATTAAGTCCGTAATTACTGCTTTCTAGTAACGTGGAAACAAATCAACCTATTTTCCTTGGATAATTAATAAAAAAACACATTTTGGGTGATTTTTTTCACTTTTTCGAATATTCATCGTATTAAATACATGTCAGGTTTGCCAAAACCGTAAAAATAATTTTTTCGATCATGAAATCCGACGATGGACATCATCTACCCTTAAGAGTCCTTTTTATCATTATTTGATATGTTAATACTGATGTAATACTAGTAAGTTATGTCTCATCGAACGTCGCAAGATCAAGTATATACAGGGTGGACCAATAAAAGCGTTATTGAAGTTCAATGTCACGTAACATAAAACTGAAAAATAACTCGAGAATTATTTCTATATATTCATAATTTGTGGTATCTTGTCCTTGTATGGTACAAAGCTTGCATTGCGAAGTTATTGCCATTTGCCCCAAAAGAGGCAAAATCGGGCTTGTCCACGGGCCAAGTTTACATGGGTGCACACAATGAGCGTTGGTTATAATATCTGTCTTAATTAGCAGATTGGTTTTGCGTTGCTGCTTAGATTAAACAATGTGATGAAGGAACTTGCGTCGAAACTCATCTTCGGATGAGTTCTGCATTTAGTGCAGTAACGTTTGCTGCAGATCTCCCTGTTCAAGATCCCGCTATTTTCTTTATTCCTGTTCAAAACAGTACCAAAGGGGTGGAACTTTGTTCTAACTCTGTAAATAGTCTTTATAGATACGTGCATTAGGAAAGACATTCCTAATGCACGTGTACCATCTACATAGACTATTTACAGAGTTAGCTTAGCCGGCAGCGTAGCTACCGTAGCTACCAAAAAACGTTCAGCAATAAATGTTCTATCACGACTTGTGAATTCCTCCTCTTACCGCCGTACAAAACCAACGTTATATATAAATGAAAACAACCAAATACATGCACTGCCTTTGCCGACTTGAACTTCACGCAAAATAAATTCTTTAGATTATTATGGAAGTATTCCATACTTTTGTTATTGTGATGCATGTATGCATGTCAATAGTACTCTCAATCAATGATATGCACCCTTAATACGATGATTAGAAGCATCAACGTCATAAAGAAATAAAAACCATGCTGATTGTAGACCTAATTATGATTCTAGTGAACATTTAAGTGTTCCCGGCCGCCCGGCCGTGGACAAAGTGGAATTCGCCGTTCTTTGCACGAATGTCAATAACTTTGCAATGCAAGCTTTGTTTGACATGAAACATTCACCATACATGAACAAGATGCCATAGTTTTTTGAATATATATACTTTATTCTCGAATTATTTTCAAATTTCAAGTTACGTGACATTGAACTTCAATAACGCTTTTATTGGTCCACCCTGTAGGTCTGGTACAGAATTAGACAAGTAATTATAAGTAGGTCTGTTACGCAATGTTAATCTTGTTATTTCATGTTTTGTTTCGTGAACTTGAGAGTTCTAATCTATTTCAATTCCTAAAACATTACTATTCGGATATAATGGTTTTTATGGTATTATATTTATTTATCAAATAGTTTGGTTTATTTTTTGATCCCTAGAGTCAGTTTGACTTGTCTTCGTACGTTGAAATAAAAGTAAATTACAAGCTTGACCAAAATTTATATTGTGATTGAAAAACGATACCAATCAAAAACAATTCTCAATGAGTAAGCACATTATATCAAATTGATCTGTTTGCATATGTTTGCATTATGGTGTACCTATATCTTATTCCACCAGCGTTGTTTCTCACGTATTTCAAAAGCGACAGTGCTTTGCCAATTACTCGTAATTTTGCCTTAAATCAAGCCCGTATGATATACTAAAAAGAATACCATTAGACAAATGTGAAAATAAGAATGCTGATGAAGAGTGGCAAAACCCTCCTACATTAATACTGGTTGATACCACATACCCTGAATTCAAAGTGAGTGAACATTCTGGTTAAGATTTGTATCTGATCATTGCATTCAATTTTGCTTTAAAAATTAATAACAGACACAGATTACAATTCATTATATAAAAACGAATAATGATGCTGAGATTGTTGCTGAAGGGGGAAAGCGCGTTACTCAACTTTACGTTTTTGCAAGTTTATTTTGTACCATAACTTAAAGTTAATAAAAGTATACATTACCAGAAAGGAATTGTCACAAGGAACATGACGGTGATGTTAATTTTTGACCAAAAATCACATTTTTTGAGAAAATTACAAAAAACAAATTTGTTGGCCATATGGGCTTACAACCAAGCTAGAAATAACATCTTTTTTTATAAAATGACTTCAGAATGGTAATTTTTATTTAAAATGCCCATTCAGATTCAAAATGCGTCATTTTTATTTTTGAGAATTTTGACCAATTTTTTGAATTTCATGCCAAATAAGGTCAAAAAATGACCAAAAAGGAAAAAAGTGACCTAATTTGGCATGAAAATCAAAAAATCGGCCCAAATCCTGAAAAATAAAAATGACGCAACATCTGAGTGGGTGAATGGGTGTTTTAAATTAAAATTCCCTTCCTAAAAGTCATTTTTAAAAATATTGTTTTTTCTAGCTTGGTTGGAAGCCCAAATGGCTAAAAAATGTGTTTTTTGTGATTTTCAAAAATCAACATCACCATCATGTTCCTTGTGAAAATTCCTTTCTGGTAATGTATACTTTTATTAACTTTAAGCACTTTGTTGAAAAGTTATGGTACAAAATAAACTTGCAAAAACGTAAAATTGAGTAACGTGCTTTCACCCCTTAATAACTTCTTATAGCTAATTATCCAGGGTGGAGGCGGGTACGGTTGTGGTGAGTAGGTTGTGGTACTGGTTTTAACGCCTACACTACATTAAATATTATTGTTTTAAAAACAATGTGATTAAATAATGTGTTTTGCAACCATATTTTCTAACACAAAATGATGATAAATGGTCCTTTGGCTTGTCCAGATTGCAAACATTAATGATGATTGCATCTAATTTTCTATCCTATCTACTGCTATTCAACTGTATCTAACTTTGTACACCACTCGCACTGATAAAGTAAGAATTACCTCCGACAATTATTGTTAGAAAATTCATTAACTCTTTGAGTCACAAATGGTCCTATCACAGTATTGACACTGCCTTTGCGAGGACTCGAACCATGGATTATGGCGGGGGTTAGTCGTGCGAAGCGAGAGATCTACCGCTGAGCTATCAAGGCAGCGATGAGATTGTGAACTAAAATCTAAAACATAAACATTAGAATGTCATATTTTTCTTTTGTTTACATAAAAAATGCTCAATTTGTAAGTAAATTATGCGAATGCGTATATCAGACAAAATGTAGATAATGTAGATTCTAAAAACAGGCAATTCACAGCTCAAACAGGGCAAACTCAGAGTCGTAATTCACGTCCGGATTTTCGGGCAAAACAACGCGGGTTTGTTACATTATCATTCAAAATCAACTCAGCATATTTATAAAATATTGTTTGTAATTCAATAAGAAGTATCAAGCCTACAATCTGTCAAAATTTGAAACCAGTCGAACTGTTCGAACATCATGAAATTATGAGGTTTCGGCGAAAAAGGGTCAACTTTTTCGAAATAGTCTTTAGGCGTCATTTTGAACTTGATAATGGACGTAAAATCAATAGTAAAGTTCCATGTATAAATTAGAGACTCTATTCAATATGTACGCCAAGGATTGTGATATTCTGGTAGGTGTAAGTAGGTAAAAACCTGCAGTAAATATGACATTCAGCCGTGCGAGACGTTTTTAGGGACCGTAGCCTTAACATGTCCTGCTATGAAAGACCGAATTTTAAGAAATCCATCTCCTGGTACTCCATTCTTCCTCCTGCATTCAAAACATCTTGGAGCCCCGTTGAAAATGAGCTTCCTTTAGCTTACTTGGTACAAAGTACCAAGTTAGGTTTCTTTGGCGAAAATCTAAACAAGGTAACAAGGTAAAGACATATCTAAAAAAGTCAGCTACATATACTAGACAAGTTATATGCAATTAATTTCAGAAACATAATTATTCAGTGTCATGACCACTTGTAGTGCTCTATGAAACATACCAATAGCTATCATCGCAGGTGGCATAGGACGCGATTTCTTGATTAAGGGACGAGGAATTTCTAAAACGCAAATTTAGGATACGTTTTACGTGTATTTTTATTGGGTCACGTATTTAAGAAAATATTACAACAATCAGATTTTTACCTTTCCTCAAAAAAGTACAAAAGTGTTCTTATAGTAATAAACATAATTATATCATGATTATAGTGATTTGAGCAGTGCAATAGTTTGTACTATTGCACGGCATGAAACAAACCTCGGGGATATCATATTATAAAACAAATATTGAATGCCTATACATGTGCAATAGTACACAATATATTATTCGGACAAATTTGGACTAAGTCCAACTTTGACCTCATGATATATTTTGTACTATTGCACTCTCAGGCATTCAATATTTGCATATTATGTTATTCTAAATCCGCTGGGGTTCACGCGTGAACCCCACTGTTTATAGATTTTATCATATTTTTTACCGATTACGAATATAATTTTAGTGACCAACCCGGAAGTTGTATTTTTCAACGAGTTTTCCAACGGCACGCCAGTGGTGGTGTAGGACGTGACGCAGTCGGGGATCGACTGCGATACCGTACTGAAACCAGTAATAAGTTGCCACGGCCACCCTCCTATGCTATCATCGTTATACTTTCTGTTGTAGAGTGTGAGTTTTGTGGTAAAAATTAGGCGTGTCTGATTTCAAAATGGAAGAACAAGGTGAAACGTAATCATTAATAAATCATTTCACTCTGTAACAAGCTCATTATGTGCACATATACTTTGGTTTTCTTTCTTTAATTTGTATTTTTAAAAAATCATGATTTTATATTATTGTGCAGGTTTTTCAGATGACTATCTCAGGAGCTTGTCATGTGTACCGTAAACCGGGGTGACTTTGAACGGCGGGGTGACTTTGAACATTTTGAGTTGGTCAAATTAATTAGCCATTATCTCACTTATCCTTGATGATATAATGTTTTTAATTAATGATTGAAAAGAGGATACTATAAGCAATGTTACATTTTAGAGACACTTCCGTAGGTGTTGCCAGTTGGTTGCTATAGCCTTAGCAATGTGTTCCAAATTTATAGCATTTTTCATAGGTGGAAAAAATCTTAATGGTTACCATGGTAACACTAATCCAATCCAATCAAAATTAATATGGTTGGATCAGGAATATAATGGTTTACAATAATAAATGAAAATAATTCTGCCGAAAAAAGTGTTCAAAGTCACCCCGGTTTACGGTATATCATTGTCATTAACCAATTTGGTCACATTGGATATAACTCGCGCGCTATTTAAACCCTACTATTATTGGTGTGCTGACAAGACAGACATGTTTTCAAAGGCTTTAAATTTAAACCGACCCTTAAGATATTCTACCGAATGTTAATCATGGTTGTTCCAGCTGACTATTCATGTATTGTATTGTCTATCCTTTTAACTGCAGCTTTAAGCCACTGACATTCTTCTTACTGAAAAGTATTTTCTTATTAAGGCCGGTCCAGACTCCTGAAAATGACGTAGGTCATCGAATTAAACTGTGTGTTTTATTCGATGACCTACGTCATTTTAAAACAAAATTAAATTAAATAATTCGATGGTTAAAAAATCCCAATGACATGCATTATCAACAAGGCCATCAGTAATCTTGAATGAAATCGATGCTAGATTTAAAAAGGCCAAGATTTAGTGCTGGCGTTGTGTTATGAGTTGGGACGAATCTGCGTTACACACTGAAGTAGAGTGGATTTTGCATGTCCTTCCTTTTTAACGCATAGCAGTTCTTTCCCTGTGTTGAAGTCCCAGTAAATTGTTTAAATCACTGTAAAGCTATGATTGTAAGGATCGTTGACAAACCACACAAAAATGGATACACATGGTGGAACAAAAATGGTACCATAACTGATTTCATAATATCTTTATGACTGTGTGTAATTCAATAACTTGACCCTTTGATATATAAGGGGGTGCTATATACTTTTAAATTAAACAAAACTTATAATAAAGGAATTTGCTTCTGTACTGAGTTACAGTGTGATAAAATATTTCTTAAAAGTCAATTGGAATCCATTCTAAAGATACCAATTTATACAATTTCACCCACAATTTCTTTTCATAATCATCCACAATTTCTTTTCATATTCACTGATTTTTCTTTTGTTCATAAATAATAACACTTCAGTTGGTACAAGGACAGGTAATAGCCAAATCTTATAATGCACTGTATAGTCAATTCAATAAGCTTCAATGCATTGTAATACATATATACCTTCTCAGGTGCATCCGCACCCCTACCCAGTGCCATTCAAACGCGATTATTTCAAAAAGTAAAGAATAATTGAAGATGAAACAATGGTGACTTATAGCCTAATAAATTGTCAAGGTTATGATCCATACACCAAATCAATTGACCACACCTTTCTGAAAATATGGTAAAAATACTCGAAATCTTTTACCGAAAACTATAACGCCTCCACCCATTCACTATACCTCAATTCATTTTCAAATATTCGTAAACTTCAATAATTCATTATCATTCATTCCATTCATATTTTCATGTGCAACTGGTACTGCATCTTTGAACTTGTTATTGCCGATAGGCATGAACAGTGCTCGTGTAATACGTTAGCTTTGAAATGGCAAATGCCTTATTGTATAAATAATTGCTTCATTTGAATACTTGGTTTAGGGGAAAGTTGTTGAAAATGCAGATATATTGGATTTATTTGAGTAGGGTTCGTCCTTTATTCCAGTTGAACCCACCTAGTTTTGCGACTGTATTAAGTTACTAGTATATTGGTTGCCTTGGCTTAGAGAAACAATTATATTGACACCATTCAGATTTGAAACCTTTCGCTAACGTCATTGTGAACTACAAACTACCTCAAACTACAATTACAAAACTTGAATAAAATAAAGCAAATTTGATAACAGTTGTTATACACTTTAAAGTAAATTACACTCTTTTTGTAAAGATTCTTCAAGATTATAATATACCGGTGTAAAGTAATCAAAGTCCCCTTGACATCAAAGTCCGTCTTCCATAAACCATAAAGCGTGAAACTAATGTTGCGTGAGAGTTGTTAGCTTTAATGTACAACAAATGATTTTTTGATCGCACATGCACAAGTACGTTCTACACAATTTAATAGTACCTAGGACATTTCAGTCATACGGACACTGTATTTCATTGCACCGGTAGACTTTGACAGCTTGTAACAATCTGCGAATAACTGTTATTTCAACCTTTATTAAGCATCAAGAAAACAACGATGATATAAAGGAGGTACAATGCATGAGCTTCAATGCATTGTAATACACATATACCTTCTCAGGTGCATCCGCTCCGGTGCATCCTCGTACCCCTACACAGTGCCATTCAAATGCGATTATTTCAAAAAGTAAAGAATAATTAAAGATGAAACAATGGTGACTTATAGCCTGATAAATTGTCAAGGTTATGGTCTATACACCAAATCAATTGACCACACCTTTCTTAAAATATGGTTAAAGTACTCATGATTTTTACCGAAAAACTATAACGCTCAATTCGTGGCACAAAGCCTGCTTGTAGTTATATGCACGGTTCATTAATTGTGATAACAATAACTTGATAAAAAAATGTGAACATTTTTTTAAACGTTAACCGGTTTTTTAATAGATCAATAAAATGAATATGTATCATTACATAGTTATGTGATGTAATTTCTAAATGAAATCTGAGTAAAATAAATACTTCTTAAAGATTAACCTTGCGACCAGTTGGCACTTTTAAGCTTAATTCGTAGGAAACAACTAATGATTATCCCATATCTGGATTGCATTTCATGATTTGTCGGAGGTCACTCAGTCTGCACCTGGCGCAAAATGAGCAACATTAGGAAATGAATGAAAACTTAAATACGAATGTTTCTATCTTGTATCTCCATTCTTGTTTTACTTGATTTGTCTGCGGCGTTTGATACAGTCGATCACGATGTCCTGCTTGACAGACTTCATTCAAGATACAGAGTGTCTGGTGTGGCTCACAACTGGTTTAAATCGTATCTGAAAAACAGAAAACAATCAGTTGTTGTTGATGATGA
>JXSR01S008591.1:0-16655 GCA_000969725.1 Ophiothrix spiculata
ATGAACAATTTTTCTACTGATACTAATAACTGATGTTGATTTTTGCCCACATTTTGTACCATTGATATAACAGATTATTTTGATTCAGACGTGTCATTTTGTGAGTTAACTGTGAGGTGTTTTTATTTTTCTTCAAATATTAGCACTGCTTTGTGTTTGTACTTTTTACAAAGACAGTTATTGATGCTATGTAGGCTACAACTTAAAGGGGCAATTCATGATCCACTTTTCATCCTCAAGGTCACCTCTATCAAAATTGAGGTTTTTAGCTACAAATAATCCTTGGCTGGTGTATGATACAAACCCAAAACCATTCTTTCATATGTGCTTGCATTTTTGAGAAAAGTGAGAAAATATGTCATTTTCTAATTACTGTCGGGGCCCCGTCAGTAATTATAACACAGAAGCCTATGGGGATTTTAAAAATACTGAAAAGCTTGTAACTTGAAAACGAATGGTCGGAATCAAGTGAAATTTTCAGCATGCATTTATATTGTACTCTTCTTATTATTATACAGAATCATGAATTGCACCTTTAAGCGAGATATTCAGATTTGGTTTTCTTTATAAATATAATTTATTTTAATCCAAAGTGACATTTATTTTTGACTATTGACCATTTTTGTTTTTCAAGGTACGATCCTAATGCAGATGTTCCAACAGATACTGACACAGAACAAGACAGAGTGATCTTCATCAAATCAGTGGCGCAGTTTATGGTAAGAAGAGTGTGATGGGATTGAAGCAGATCACGCTCTTATCCCCTGGACTCTTATTTTAAAATAGTGCATTTTTTGATATAAAAGCCTATATTTTTCTGATTATAAATCCAACATTTCACTTCCAAATTTGACACACATGTAGTTTTTGAGATATAGCAAAAAGTGTAAAATTAATTAATATTCTTATAAATGTTCCATTTCTCATGTATTTACAAAGCAGCCTCGTCCCAAGGGATGCATACTTTGCCTTGCCTCTGAAGAGGAAACAAAAAGCAACTTGAGGGTTAAATGCATTTCAGAGATCATGGTCAATTAGGGGAGGCACATAAACTAATCAGCTTGCCATTATCTGAACTGCTTGGCAAAATCAAATTCAATTTGATGCCTTAAAACTATGGATATAATAATAATTTAGTGTTCTTAACGTGCAAAAATCATCCAAAATGATCTCGAAGCCGTGAAAAAAGGAACAACATATTTGGACAAGGACAAACACCATGGTTGTCACCAGGCAAATTTTAGTGCCGAGTAAAATTTATGTGAAATAGTAAGAAAATAGAAATTTTGATAATAATTGTTCATTTTTCTATTGATTCTTCATTGATTTTGTATTTTTTGAGCCTTGAGTGCCGGGTATTTTGACTCAAAATCAACCTGAGAGCCGGGTGGAAATTAAGAGTGCCGGGTGGTCCCGCCCACCACCGTCCGGTGTAGTGACAACACTGACAAACACGGCGAAAAAATTAAGAAACGGGAAACACCTGACAGAAGAGGTGGGTTTTTAACTTGGATTTAAATTGACTGAGAGAGGATATGTAACGGATGTTGTTTGGTCCGAGTGAATTCCAAACAGTGGGGCATTGAAACCGAAATGAACGATCACCGGCAGATTTGAGATCTGAGTTTGGTATCTTGAGAATCCTTTGAGAGCCGGAACGTAATGTGCGGGTGGATTATAGGTGTGTAAAACAGATGAAAGGTAGGGTGGAAGGGTACCTTCGAAATGACGGAAAACTAGGATATATCACATTGATACAGCTTGAGTCAAATGCATGGATAAGAATAATGATCGATTTGCTCAAGGTTAGTAGCAAATTAGACTGTTCCGACCCTTTCAGATCTGAACCACTTTGCCGTTCTGTTTACGTGTCTCCCCTTGGTTAAAAGTAAATACTTAAGTTAGAACAAGATTCTACACCTTTGATTATTATTGAAATCATTAAATTTCCTACAAATCAAATCTGCAGGATGCGTACTCCGAGCTTGTGCGACTATGCAGCAATAACAAAATGTACTGGGCATATCTTGGTTGGCCGGTATTGCGTTCATCAGATGTTCATGATTGGTAGAAAATTTGATGACTTCAATAATAGAAATGCTAAATGATTTAGAAGAACTGCTAGGTGTCTCCTAAAACAGTTTCATGTTGAAAAATGATCGTTTGTAGAATATTAAACATTGGGGGCCGTATTCTCGAACAATGTTTATCTAAACGTTGGTTAGACATAAAATGCGTTTAGTTAAAATCTGATTTTAGCTAAACGCCTGTTAAACATTTAAATGGCGTGTCTGGTAAACTAAGGTATTTAAAACCTATAAATATCATCCACTGAACTGTGCACGTAAAAGATATGCACTAGTGACCTATAAGTATTTGTATTAGTAGCAGGTCCCTAGTCAACAAAGTTTTCTTCGCTTCATCAAGTACACTACTCGTCAAGTGATGTCTGTGTACCGTATTGAATACGTGAAGAAAGGCCTACTCTACGCAAAAGCCAGAACACAGTATTTACCATGTTTATAATGATAATTCAAGGTTTATTTATCGTAAGCACACGTTTTGAGTATTTATTCTTCATAATAGCATGTCGATGTCATCATATTATCATCTTCAATCATTATTCATTAATGTTATTTAATTTGTAAAGCTAAAGTACCGTACCTATAAAGTTGTCGGACACATGATGAAAATAAAATTAAAACACACCCTAGGCTGAGGCTAAACTATCCCCTGACCTACTTTAGTTTTAACACATTTTAGAGGAGTTTAACGACATGTGGTTAGAATTTAAAAGGTGATTGTATTTAGTTACTCATTGAGAATTACGTTTATTTTAATCATCTTTTAAATCGCGATTTAAACGATGATTAGCGTTAAACATCGTTCGAGAATACAGCCCTGGATGTTTCCTGTTTGCTGAATAACCCACAGTGTCATTTAGCTCATAAAGTTACCGATGTGATTAGTATTTTACACCTTCTAAAATGACTAAAGCAACCAAATCATTTTTTCCCAACAGGCCACTAAAGCTCACATAAAACTAAACACCAAAAAATTGTATCAAGCCGATGGTTATGCAGTCAAAGAACTACTGAAAGTCACATCAGTGTTGTACAACGCCGTGAAGACCAATGCTGGCGATGATGATGACGATAGCGAGCATGGCGGACCTAGTGCATTGTCTTTTGACATCTCATCTAAGGTAAGGAGAAAATGTTGAAAAAGATATTGAATGTTGCCCAATGAATTCAAAAGGGAATCAGCGATTAGTGATGACGATAGTGAGCATGGCGGACCTAGTGCATTGTCTTTTGACATCTCATCCAAGGTAGGGAGAAAATGTCGAAAAAAGATATTGATTGTTGCCCAATGAATTCAAAAGGGGAAACAGTTATTGTCATGTAATTGAGCTGGGTTATATTTTTTCTGAAACAAGTTTGGAAGCTTTGTTTAGATTTTCATAAGAAAATTCCAAATAGAAAACACACTTGTTTTTTAAATTAGTTTTGACAGTCCTTTCTGCTGTCTTCCTCAGTGGATTGTGTTGATCCAGTAGGTTGATGTCTAACCCGGGGGGGCCACTCAAGTATAATGTTGCAGGCATAGCGCGACCACAGTTTTTCAAAACACCCCCTAAAGGGTGATTGTTTCTGAAGCCAAAATATACCCTTTTTTACCCATTCACACCCTAAATCGGGAATTTACCTTTACCGTTTTAACACTAGGGTTTGAAAAAGTACCCTATTTCTTGAAAATGAGCTAAAATGGCTGTTTTTGATACCCTAAAAGGTGTCACCTGATACACCCTTTTGTCGTCAAAAACAACCCTAATTCACCTTTTTCTTGGTCACGCTATGCCTGCAGCATTATACTTGAGTGGCCCCCCTGGGATGTCTAATGACATCACCAGATGATGATGTCATCTGGATCAAATCTTTGTACATAGACGACAGCGGTCAAGATCACATTCAGTGCAGCAACGGGAGCTAGTGTTTTCCTCAGTGTTACGACAGTGCTTTCAAAAATTACCGTAACGAAATAGGGCGAAATGACGTCACACAATAATTTTAATGAACACCATTTTTTGATGCATTTACAGTGCATGGAGTTTGATGTTGTACTCGAACGGTTTTTGTTTTATTATTTATGAAGAAATTAAAATGTTTAGTTTAAATCTCGCGTTTGCATTTTATTTGAATGGAATAAAAGTCAAACGCAGCTGTCACTGCCTGGTTGTGCAGATGACTTAAGTTGCAAAGCCCTCTCTTCACTGTTCATAAGATTCTCACTTCAGTTGTTTCCACCATTCCGTCTAATATCCGTCCATATCGATTCTTTGATCCACCTGGTGTTTCTGAAATCATCCATTGCTAAAATAGTTGCATTCTCCCAGTTTATAAAATGATTATCAACAGTGCCCATGTAGACTTTGCTGCAATTTTGGTAAGGAATTTCATGTACCAACAGAATCAACATACGTGTGAATCTTATGAATACTGACGAGGGGGCCTTTCAACTACTCATCTATACAACGATTTGATCCAGATGACATGTCATTAGACATCTCCCGGCTGGATCAAATACAATTCATTGAGGAAAACAGTAGAAAGCACTGTCAAAAACGTTTGGAAAACAAGCGAGTTTTCTATTTGGAACTTTCTTACAAACATTTAAATATGTTTTATTGACATTCCTGATGAATTTCTTTACTGAAGCTTGATAGCTAGTTGACAAATACACAAACAGACTGTGCTTTTTATTTCTTGCCCAAAACCCTTGTCTGCATGTCCAGCCTTGTGGTTTGACTTTTGACTTTGACTTCATATACTCTGCAACTCCTCCAAATTGATGTCAAATGCAGGTTTGATATATGAGGTAGATAGACATATCTCCATTACCGAATGTCCCTCCTGTGCCATGAAGGTAAAATAATTCGCCGACCATGAACGACAGTCAAGTTCCAAACCATTCCTATACTGTTAACATTAAGGTTAAAAATTGGTACAGATTCCCCTTTGGAAGTTCTGTGAAATCGTCTAGGATGTCCGTCATATGATATACATGGTAAAACGCTGGAAGAAGTAACTTACAAAATACTTGGGAATACATATCCAGAATAATTTGAAATGAGACATCCAATCCATATGCAGCTACAAAAGCCACACAAGTGCTTCATTTCCTGATGAGGAACTTGTTCAACTCACTATAGGCGCGTGAAGAAAACCTTTTCACTTTTGCGTGTCTTGTGCGCCGATGTTAAAGTTCACACGCAACTCACGCAATACTCATGAGATCGCGTGATTTGACATTTCCGTTGCTGCGTGACTTGATGATCGATTTGATTGGTTTGTTGTTCACGCACGTTGCAATTTGATCCCTCCCATAATGAAAAGGTTTGTTTCAGATGACTATAGTAATGCCTCATCAACTGTGTGCTGGGACAAAGAAGAACAAAGACCTTCTATAGAAAGTTCAGAAAAGAGTGGCACAATATGTAGTCAGAGATTTAAACCAGTGCCCCGGTGAACTTACGGATATGCTTCATAAACTTAATTGGGAAACAATCGAAGAGTGCATATTCAAATCAAGAATTTAAGATTTTGTATAAGATCATCACCAACCAGCAGGTTATAAACAACTACATGTAGTAATCTTAAAGGACAAACAGCCTAGACAGAGGAGAGAGCACTACAAACAATTGGTTTTGAATACAACACTGTCATACTCCACTGTCTTCAAAAGAAATTTTTTTTGCTGAAGCAGTTGAACTTTTGGAACTCCACAAAGCGACTTTTCAAATTTTATTCCCTGCTGATATAAACTAATCCCACCATGCTAATGCTGACTTATGGCATCTACTCAAGCCCCCTAGCAATACACGCTATTTGGATGAACTCAGAGGGAGCTTCAGTGAGGTAACTAGGATCACATCAGTGTTAGGCCAAAATGATGCTTGGCAGATCAAGTACAAAAGTTAGCCCGCTACGGGGACTATCAAGATAACTGCCATTCCAATAGTGCATAATGAAACGAATAAATTGGTGCCCATTTCCTTTTCTAATTTGTTATGTAACTTCAGTGTTATAATAAAGACAAATGTTGGTGACGATGATGACGATAGAGAATAACAGAACATTATGTGCTGTCTTTTGACATCTCATTTAAAATAAGGTGAGGTTACTCACAAAGACAATTGTTTAACAGTTTGTGGCACCATGTTTATTATATGTGACATATGATACCAGTTCTTGTTTTAATTTTAATACAAAGTAATGTTTAATTCATGGGCCACATTGACAGCCAATACTCAAGTAGATTATTTAATCACGCTTATTGTACCTTAGTGTTTGTTGCTATAGGGCATAAAATCAGAATGTTGCTTTCCTCTTGGTAACATGGTCCTAATTCCAGTATTCCCAGAAACTCACCAAGGGCTTTACACTTGGACTGCATGCAGGGCCCATAGATGAACCTCTCCAACTACATGTAGGTTTCATTGAAATAAAGGTTTATCTCTTTCTCATTTGTCCACAGATTTCAGATCTGAAGGCTTCTAGACAGTTGGCATCTGAAATCACATCCAAGGGAGCCAGTCTGTATGATTTGTTGGGCAAGGAGGTTGAGCTCAGGGTAAGTGTTGTACTTTCAGAGTCAGTAGATATTCAAAACATAGTCGGCCTTCAAACAAAATTGTCGCTACCAAACATTTGGTCATGACGTCAAAATGACCATTGACTCCAAATAAAATAACCTCAACACCGAGTTGAGACCAAATAAAATTTCACGCTAAATTGAACATGTGTTGAATTGCCATATACATTGCCTCAAATGTTTGTTACCGGTTTATACTTTCAATTCGATTACAACTATTTGGTGATGTCACAAACAAATGTTTGGTTGCGAAAATTGTGTTTGGAGGTCAACTATATGTTTTGACCCATATTCATTGCTCAGACGTATGCCATTTGCACAGTTTATACACATCTACATGTGTTGATGCACCTTAATGTGTAATGGCTGTGTATCATCAGATGTGGAATAATGAATATCCACAGGCTTTGATTGTGCTTAAAATCTGTGCCAGGATTTCTAAGACTTAATCGATCATGTGACTACAAAAATCAATCAATCAATCAATCAATCAATCAATGATATAAGTACTTGCATAACATGCATATCCCATGAAGGAGTCTATTCGTACAGGGGACCCACTGGTTTACGTGACTTTCCGACCTCAGAGCAAGTAGTGTTAAGTTTCTTGCTCAAGGAAACAAGGAGACGAAAACCGCCCGGCCCGGGGCTCGAACCCACAGTCTCTGTATTACGAGACCCATGCTCTAACCTCTTGGCCACGCTCCCCTCTGATCGGCCACGCTCCCGTCTTATGCAGAATGTCAGTTGCATTTATAACAATGGGGTCCTGCACTCTTAGGGACATAATCAATTTAGACCCAAGCAACTCGCCCGAGCCGAGCAAGGACGAGCCGGGCTATTTGACCTGAGCCAATTCAATTCCTCGTACGATAATCATTATGAATTAAATCGTTTTGTACCTATTTATATTATTGATCATTATATTACTTGATTTTTTGCCGCAGATGCGCGAAATACAAAGGCAAGACGAGAAATTACTTTGCTTAATGGCTTGGGCGGCCCGAGCGATCGCTTGTCCCTAAATTGATTATGTCCCTGTCATTATCCAAAAAAATAATGTGGCACTTAAATTTGGAGGAGATAAAATATAGAGGTGATTATACTGTTACAATATACATATTTGATGTATCAAACAGTAATTTAGGGGTTGCTTCAAAACTCAACTGGTGGTTGTCTGGGCAGTTATCAATAAATTCAAGTACGCCTAGTTGTAACTAAATAAAAATCTAGATTGCCAATCTACATAATTTAAAATAACATGTATTTAAATTTGATCAATTTTGAAATATCAATCATTTTTGTTACTACATGGCATAGCCCAACCACCCAGAAAAGGCAGACAACCACAAATTGGGTTTGAACCCCCGGGGGGGGGGGGGTACTCAACTTTGGTCTGGACGGGGGTGTGCGGCTGGGACCATTGAACCCATGTTTAGGGATTTTTTGTGATAAAGCGACCCATTCCAGCGGAACATCCCCGTATACCTTATATATGTGAGTATCCCCCCCCCCCGGGTTTGAACCACCGCTTAAATAAATGACAATAAAAGTTCTTGTAACAAATCCAAAATAAAACTTGATACTCAATGGATAATTTTTGATTCAAGTCAGGAACCTTGCTCACACTGGTCTGGTGTAGAGGTTGGCAACACCATGTAGTAACGGGTTGAGATGATTTAACCAAGGTTTGTCTCAGTATACCATCTGCAAAAATAGCTTTGCGGTATGCGATTTTTTTTTTTTTTTTTTTAATGCGCTAACATTTTGATTGCCGTGTGTGAAGTGCCCAGTTACTGTACGTACGATCCCGCCCGTTTTAACTATGGGAAGTCTTGACAGTTGAAATAAAACGTAAAATTCAAGGTAAAAGTTGCAACAGCAAATGACAGCAACCCGGACGGCGGTCGATCGTTAGATTACTCTCGATAAAAAAAAAGAGAGAGAAAGACCAGCGCGTGCTCTACGCGCGTAGCTCTACGCGCTAAATTCATTTTCACATAGCAATGCGTGCGGGTTTCTGAGACAAACCTTTTTTTTCTTGGCCTAATTATCATAATTAGTCAAAATTTCGACAAGTAGAATTACACACCTTGGTTGCTCACTCGTCCTATCTAACTGCACAGCAATCCTGCTAAGGCCGTATGGCAGACCAGAAAAAAATTGGCGAAACAGGTTTCTGAAATTGTATAAAGACGCTATTTCTTGCTTTATTCAGTCAATTTTTAGCCTCAGCTCGTGGTTTTAGCGCAAGCGCCTCTTCCATTTTGTCAAAATTGGTCAAATTTGCTCAAGCTCAATAACCTTAGAGGGAGCACTGATGGCAATCGTTCATGAGTGGAAGGCTTTGGTAAAGAGGTTGACAAATGGCGATGTTTTCACATGGATAAGATGTCGGAGAACAGCGTAAGAGGAAAGCATCAACAGCTGAAACTTAAGTGTGCTATATCAGGCACGTTGCAGGGAGCAATCATACCCGGCTGGGACGAGTCAAAAACATTGACCATAAAACCTGATAAACTACACGGTGGTTAAAGTAGGCAATGTGGATCAGAAGCAGAGGAGACAACATCATGAACAAAGACGAGGAGCTTTCAGAATAGATAATATCTATGATCAAATCATCACTAACCGGCAACCCATGCAGTATTGTGGTCACTGACTTTATAAATAAACTTGACACTGTAAAGTAAAATATGATGGGGAAATCAATTCTTTGAAATTAAATAAAATATGTTTTGACATTCAACATTACATTCCATGATAGAAAAAAAAAACATCCACAAAATACGCTTATTTTCCATATTGTACAAAATCTTTTGAAATGGTACGTTAAACTAATATTAACCCCTTTCTTTTTTGTGGCAGTAGGTTTTCCCACTTTTAAGTGCCCATAATTCTTTTTTTGCAATGATCGCCACGTTTTTTGCATTTCCTCTCACTTTGCAATGACAAAATATAATATCTAAACTTTGTGAATTAGGCTGTGATCATACATGTATGACGTAAACTATATTTCTCAAACATCTTGTGTTCATCACAAGTTTCAAACTCAAAGTTCATTGTATTACCATAATACGTATATAGTAGAATAGTTTTAACGTGTATATATTTGGTTCAAGACAACCAAATATAGGGTAAAACTATTTCATGACACTCACTAGTGTTTTTAATTCCATAATAATTCAGATACACCCTTTAACATCCTCAGCAGATGTTGGCTGAATGATAACTGACCTCTACTACTGGACATAAGAAATGTCATGTTCAATATTTCGTATAGGGAATTATAGACACAAACTTTCCAAATAATGTATATTTCTTTATCCAATATTTTTTACAGGAGGTGAGGACTACAGCCATCAATAGACCGCTTGAGATAAACGAAATTGAACGAGGTCTGAAAGGAAGTACCAAAGCAGTTGAGGTAAGTCAACATTGCAATCGGGTTTTTTCCCGGGGTACTCAACTTTGAGGTACGCAGGGACTTCCGTTTGAGGAGAGTGAGCTCTACTGAACCACCCTGCTCCCCTCAAATGCTTTATGGGAGTTCAATTAATAGAGCGCCTGGTGTGATGGAATTTACATCTAAATTTCCAGGTAGCTCGCCTAATTGCTCATCTTAGGAACCTCAGGAGAGCTTTTAATAGAGCCCCTGCAAATTTCATATGGAAGTCCCTGGGTACGTGCCATGTGTCACTAAAAAGACCCCGCTTTTTTGGCTCGCTCTCACCGAAAGACCAAACTATTTTTACCAACTGTCACTCAATGACCCCCTATTTTGTAAACATCTTTGTCACTAAAAAAACCTTTGTCACTCAAAGACCCACCATTTTCTTAATCAGAGATTCCACATTTCAGAATAAATTCTGAATTCAGAATTTTTCAATTGGTTTAAGCCTAAAGTCATATTTTTTTATTGGTTGTTTCGTGTACAAAGGTATAGGCAATTTTGGTTTCTCACATTCTTTCTAAGTATTTTAGATTTTTTGAACACCAATGCAATGAGTGGCATCTCTGCTTAATTTGATGTAATTTTTCGAAAATATTGCAAAATTTGTTAAAAGTTTCACAAAAATCATCAAATATTTCGCAAAACTCATCAAAATTTTGCAAATTTTGTGCCATTTTTTGCCAAAAAGATCCTACTTTTTTAACCCAATTTGTCACCGAAAGACCCCTACTTCAGAGGTGCTTGGGGGCTCTCGTACGTCACTTCCATATGTGAGTATTCAAAACTGAACGCCTTCAGGAGCATTTTCTGGTAAACTCGAATTAAAAAGGTTAATTGGCCACCTAGGACAGGACATCTCAGACTGCAGGACAGTTTGAATTGAAGGGCAAATTAGGAACATCAACAAATGTCTCTTGACCCCTATGAAACTGAAAAACACAGGTTAAGGCACAGGAAAAGGAGACAGTTTTTGACCTGTGAGAATTTTGCAGGTATGTTATTTTTAAGATTTGCTTACAGGTTTAAAAGATATGCATTGAATTTTACTAGTAAACTTGGATGAAAACTTAATGCACACATGGTGAATTAAAAAAAAACAACTCTCAATGAATGAATTAAATATAGCAAACAAAGTTCGTTGATTTTGTCACCCTCCCCCTGGTATTTTCTGAACAAAATGGAATGCAAATTTTTAACATAATTCATACAGCTCAAGAAAATAGTAATTGCACATCCATATACATGTAACGACCATACGCACTCCACACAATTCCTAATGCACACCCAAAGTACATCATGTTTTTTGAAGGTGCAATTCATGATTCTGATGTGATGAAAACCTCGCCTCTTTTGTAGCTAGATAGCTAGAAGAGGACAACATAGACGTATGCTGAAAATTTCACTTGATTCTGACCTTTCATTTTCAAGTTACAAGATGTTAAAAAATCACAAAGGCTATTATGTTGTAATTACTTTCGGGGCCCAACAGTATAATAAGAATATGACACATCTCTTAAAAATGCAAGCACATTTGAAAAAATGGTTTGGGGATTGTAACATATACCAGTCAAAGATTCAGCCAAAAAATCTGCATTTTGATAGAGATGATCTTGAGGATTAAAAGCAGATCAAGAATTACCCATTTAAATCCACTCTGCCTACTTCATCCTTGCATTTGGATTGGCAAGGATATGTGAATGTATGGATGCTAATTCCTCTATTTTAACAATGATTGTCAAAGAAATTTTCTCAAGGTATCTGATTTTGTAATTTATCGTCATCATATTCTGTGGCATGTGGAGTATGCCAATACAATTATTCATTTATTATTGTATTTATTTATTTATTTCACTTTATCACTGGCACATAAGAATAAATGTTTATATAAAAATATAAAATATTGCACATTCAAATCGAAATTAAAATAAGATAATCAATAGGAAAGGTACCAGCAAAAAGAATGGGACAAAATGGTGCAAAAACACCTCTAGGACCGTCCCATCTTCCGAAAAGCACCCCACCACTTAAACTAGCCTACAGTTTGCACACCTACTATAGGAGCTACAAGAGCATGCATCAGTAGTACACAAATTTTGAGAAAAATTAGAATTCAAGAATTCAACAACCTCAGATTTAAATAAAGAAAAGGAACCAGTTGATCTTGTAGAAAAGGGAAGCTGATTCCAAAGCTGCACAATACGATTGAAATAAAAATCATGTGCGCTTCAGTTTTGCAGCGATGATTTTTGAGTTTCAAGGATTCAGAAGAAGATCTTGTGGTGGGATGGTCCTGCCCATACCTCTTGCTTAAGTCAACATAGTTATCAATTTGGACACCTACAAGCTTTCCAATTCTGTGCCAACCAATGTTTCCAGTTAGATTTTTGAGTTTGGACGAATTCAGCAAAAGGTGAAAATATGACGTTAGCTCCAAAATCACTAACTGAGGTTGAAATTTGGTTGATTGAGCAAGAACAGGTATCCAAGGATGTAAGTTTCCCGGAATTCCGGATTTTTCAAAATGTAAATGGAAAAAATTCCGGATTTCCCCCCGGATTTCACGGAAAAAATCCCGGAAAAATAGCTGAAAATAATATGTAAAAAATCCCTAACAAATTAATTAAAAACGGCTGCGAATTGAGCCTAATCAATGACCTCAGTTGCAGGTCGCGACCGGGTAATATTATCAATGTTTTGCTAAGTGCGAAGTTGTATATGTTTAGCGTGGTAATTGGGCAACGTTCGGAGTGTGCGAATGATAATGGCGATCTCCATGTAAGAGCCACATTTTTCGTTGTGGAAATTTCTTCGTTGTTTATCGAGTGTTGATTGTATTTTAATTTGTTCATAATGGAGGTTGATCGGTTAGATACTATCTAACATATTTTCAAAAACCTGTTGCACTAATTTTCCCAACAGCTGCGCCAGTTTAGCTCCATACGTCCATAGTGGGAACACTGGTGCCAACTTTTCACCTGTAGCGCAAAATGAAGTTTGCCGACTTTATGGCTGTAGGGAGCTGGAAAGGCACATTTTGTCTTACAAAGTGCCAACTTACGAAAATATTTCATATCTATCTTTAACTAAACTCACACCTAAAAATTTGAATTAAAAAATAGCAGAATTTCATTTCACCATGAGAAATAATTTGTTATTGGGTCAATTATAAATTGGGTTTGACTAAGCTCATCAGCATCATCGGTCGTCTGTTTTTAAGCTGGATTTGAAACTACTAAAGACAAAGATTAATTAACCCTAAAGATATCAATCTCCCCTTGTTCTAGACTCTCAAATACACTTTGTAAATTGTTATTTTTTGCATTTTACTGCATGCTTTGTAAGTTAAGTGCCATTGAAATATAACAAATACAGCAAAATTCTACATTCACTATTGCGTTTTATAGTCTTTTTAGCCAACCTGTGATAGTACCAACACTAAAATTTGCTGAATGTGAAGGGTAATTACATTTCATATTCTACTGAAATTTTTAAGACATTTGTTGTGATTTATTGATCTATGAAAGCATTTTTTAGAAAATTGAGATTTTTTCAATTTGTTGAGACTATTCTCAAAATTTCTCATATTTTAAGCATTTCCTAAGAAAACAAAGTGCCATACTCATTCTTCAAAATCTGCAAAGGGTGGAAATATAAAATATATATCTTTAAATTAAAAGAATGTAACCAACCCACAGGTATGAAAACAAAAGGTTTTTAAAGTTGCATGCCTACCGTGGTACTAAAATTCTTGCTAAAGTATAATGGTTTCTTCCTGGTGTTTTCCCCACCACATCTTAGCCATTAAAGGCAACGCCTGATGATGGCCTACAGGTCTTAATTATCCTGTAGGCCAAAACCGGTAGTGTACCACATAACCTTTTGTATGTTTATTTAAAACATTTTAGATGAAGATATCATCTAGTTCATATTTCCAAAGAGACGGGTATTACTGTTGGCTATTTTGCATTAAATGCTCTAAAATAATAGCAATGGACATCAGTAAATAATATGGCTTACAAAAAGCTCTAACAATTAAATCACATGCAATGAAAGTTTCCACAAGCAGCTAAATGTTGGGTTATTTCATAACCGTACCCGATTGTGAAAGAGTTTATCTGAATCATGACAAGAGCCGTACAGTGTACGTCTATAAGCAGGTGGCATGGTATAATCATCGAACCCTTAAATAGTTACATGTATTTTAGGAGGATTATACAAGTGGTTTTGACAAGGTGTTCAAATTATAACTTTTATTTTATCATTTTTACGTACATTTGTTTAATACAATTTTGGACATAGGTCAAAAGTGTGTTGATTTTTGAATGTGAGGCAGAAAATTTGGTCATGAACATTTTGTTTAACCTTTTTTACACCATTACATCATCCCGATTTGATTATTTAGCACAATGGGACCAACAGCGTAACTTTCGAACTACAGAGCAATTATTAGAGTACAGTTTTTTACCCAAGGACACATGGAGCAGGACCAACCAGGGCTCGATCCATCAATGTCTGTATTACGACACAAGCCCCTTTAATCACTCAGGCACACTCCCCATGAATTGAATATAGGCTACATGTATGCTTGCTTTTCTTTTTATATATACTTTGATCAACACCAAATAGGCGGGCCTCTTCACATCGTGAATTGATACAGATAAGCGCGTGCGTAGCTTGACACAGCACTACTGCAGAAGACGCAGCACGCGTTACACGTGTGACTCGCGTATCAGTATCTACGGCGCGTGTGTAATTGGGATTATATGTTTACTTGCGGATGAAGAAAAGCCTCATAATTCCCGCCTATTTAGTGTTGATCAAGGTATAGGCTAGTAGGATTACAAGAAACAAACTATATTTGAATTCAATCCAAGCAATACCTTGTATATTGGCCTTTGCACTTGCATAATTGCGATATCATATTTTATGCTGCCTTCATGACTTCCAACATAGAAATGATTTATGACATATCCAACATAGCAATTAAACAATTGAATCTATTTAAGTTAGTCCAAAATGAATAATAAATTGCTGAAAAATAACAAATAATTAGGACCTCACCAACTTTTTACAAAAGTCTGGACGATCAACTTGTAATTTTTGTTACTTGGCCTTAAATCAGACCAAGGTCTCCCCATATATTGACCTTATTGCATAAAGTTTGCATACATTTAGATTCCTGCTTTATGATGCGCCAGTATCCCAAGTCATTAAGCACTTTAATATGCCATCCAACATCATTAAGTACTTAGTAATTGAATCTATTGGACTTTAATGCAGGCGACATTGCAATATGGCTATCATTAGACCTAATTTGTGTAGACCTACAATTGACCTGGATCCCAAGGGCTGACATAATCAGGGGTAATTACTCTGTTCTGTAATCATTAAAACATGGTGATGGTCGACATTCTAGATATCTAATTATCATCTGTACGCAATTAATAATGTTGATTGGGTTTCAATTAGGACTCCTAATGACAATTTAGATACCTACTTACCATCTCTAAGCACTTGGTGATAATAATTGGATTTAATATAGGACTCTGAATTTGAATATTTTGCTTTATTGCTTTGTCTTTTGTGTTCTTTCTTTTGACTTTTGTGTCTTATCTCCCTCTTTCATCTCATTTGTTTTCTTTTCATTTGTTCCTCTACATACACTTCTTTTCTTCTGTGCTTTCTTTGTTTTTGTTTGTTCATTTTTTCCCCCTTGATCTTATTCTTGTTTAATGGTTTGTTTTGTATTGTATGATCAAGATTGTCACCAATAGGGTTTGCACGAAACGATATGCACCACTTGCAGACTCACCTTCTTATTGTTTGGGCGGAGTAGTTTGTGATGTAAACAAATATCAAAATTGGCTTAACTGCAGTTGATTTACGTCATATCATGACTTGAAATTTAAACTGATTGTACATGTCAATATTCTTTTTTAAATTTTTAGTCACAAAACTTTGGAATCCCATGGGACTTAACACATGCAATGGCATACAAAAAATTCAGAATTTTTCGAGTCGGAAAAATTCTAGATACACAGTCTGGTACTAAGCTCAGCCTGATAATTAATTGGCATTCAAGGGAATTTGAAGGTAAATTCCCAGTATGGCCTAAATGCTGACCCAACAGTTATGGTATATTCAGCTTTCAATCCTAAAACAAGCTGTATAACACGTTTTAAGAGCAAGTTTTTCTAAGAATCAGGCAGGCTGCTAAATAAGTTGAAAGATGAGGGTCCGCAAATTTTGATAATATTATGGTGGTAAGCTATGGACGTAAATAGAATTCCATCGGTGGTGTTTTAAAAATCTACAGTCCCCTCATTTCGCTTGGGTGAGATTCTCACAAAAGGTGACCATATTTGCCATAAAAAATCTAGCTAACTAGTATTTTTTCATCAGTTTTGCTCAAAGCATTTCAGAAAAAATAAGCAGTCAATAGAACTGAAATTTTATATTTTCTAATGTTCATACCTTTAGTATTGCACACATAAGACTACATATGCTTACCCTTTCATTTACATTATTTTGTACGTCTAACGACCCC
>JXSR01S008591.1:103255-127271 GCA_000969725.1 Ophiothrix spiculata
TTACGTTCATTTCTGATGGCAAGATACATACGCATTACCGATATTTTAAGAAGTGAGACATCGAATAAACAATTATCATCTCACGTTCGTACTCGAGTAAACCAAATCTTATAGGAATTGTGATTTATTCTCAAGTTTAGCGTTACTATTTAGCATGGAAGAGTGCTTCGGCAGAGTGTGTGCCTCGGGGCTTAATACAGCGTAGAATTGAATTACTTTCTCTTGCTACGCTAATAGTCTGTCAAACGAATGTGAAACCATGCTTAGTGTGTGAAAATACTCAAAAAAATCAAATGAGATGCATTTCTTCGAAATGTCAGAAAAAGTGCATATTACGATCCCGGGCAACGATTTTCAAGCTCTTTTTCTCGCTTTGTCTACCTTTATTAATTTTCTGTCAATTATATATCAAAACTGTCGATTGAGTGCTTACTTGAAATGCAATAATAATTAGGGTTGTTGTATAATCTTTGTTGATAATCATATCCAAACCTTTACAAACATTGTGTAATTGAATAAATAGACTCTGGAAGGTACACGTTGCACTAAGGCTTGGGGTCCAAAGACATTCGCTTGCCAGAGTGACATTCGCTCACCCTACCAAAAACTTCGCTCCAACGGGAAGCGACCTTTGCTTAACAAATTTCACAACATTTGCTACACTTCAGATTGAATTGGAGTGAAGATCGCTCTGAATATTCTTGGGTTTGTTTATTCAATAATCATAGCACTGCAACATGTGCGAGTAGCATTACCTTTAATTGATTGAAACGATGTTTGCTCGATGAGAGTGACATTCACTCTCCGTTTTAGCGAATACGTCAGAGCGAATATCAAGAGCAAATGTCACTCGACTGAGCAAATGTCTTTGGACGCCAAGCCTAACTTTCAGCTTATATATTCTTTTCTATGAATTTATATAGGGCCTAGTAAAAATAGTTATGGTAATCATTTTGAATTTCGAGATGGCTGCCAGAAGGAAATTGAAATTAATCGTGGGTACTGTCACCATTTTCAGCTTCCTATGTTGCTTACAAATAGAGATATTGGTCAAAATATGTTTAAACTGGCAGCCATTTTGAATTTCAAGATGGCTGCCCAAAGTAAACAATTTGAAACATTTTGAATGTCATAAATGGAATCCTAGGTATCATAAACATGGGTTTTGCCACCATTATCAGCTTCCTATCTTGCCCAGAAGTGGAGATATTGACCAAAATATGTTTAAAATGGCGGCCATTTTGAATTTCAAGATGGCAGCCTAAAGTAAACGATTTGGAACATTTTGATTGTCATAAATGGAATCCTAGGTATCATAAACATGGGTATTGCCACCATTTTCAGCTTCCTATCTTGCCCAGAAGTGGAGAAATTGACCGAAATATGTTGAAAATAGCGGCCATTTTGAAATCCAAAATGGCCGCCAAACCGCTGAGCAAAAAAAATGGTAACAATTTGATTTGAGTTCTAGTTGGTCTTATCTACATTTTAAGACCAAAAAACCCTATAATAGCAAAAAAGCCGACAAATAACACAGCATCCTTGACTATAAGAGACGGTCCTTTTTTACAAGTGAGACGGAGGAATATCATGTCTACTTGATAGCCAGGGTATAGAAAAAAAAACCTTTCTGGGAACTTTAATAGTGCTAATAAGAATTTTCTGTGAGATTTGTGAAAAAATACATGAATTGCTCTAAAAATCACTTGGTTTTGACAGTAATTTGACATTCACCCCAAAGTTTGGCTCATTTATTTGTATTTCATCATTCAATATAAATTTGCCAGAAAAATCATCTGTCGTCAAAAAAATTTGTTATTATTTTAATAACAATCGGAGGCCGACCGGTGTATTATAGCAGGGATCTAATTAGCTAAGTCACCCGTTCTTATTATCCGGGTTGTACAGAAAAGTAGGCTAACAACTCTCACGCAACATCAGTTTCACGCTTTATTCCGTTATAGTCTATGGAAGGCGGACTACCATTTCAGGGGGACTACGATTACTTTCACACCGGGTCAAGCATCACCGGTGTCATACCGATGCCGTACCGGCGTTGCAACTTCCTTCTGTTTTTTCGATTACCAGACACCGGACGGCGACCTGTGGTTATGTGATCATCCATAAATTAACCAATATCGGCAAAGCATAACGAAAAGAAGATGCACCTATATTTATGTTGCACAATATTTTCTTGTTTCTCTAGATGTTTGTAATGGGTTCCAATGTCAAGATGGAAGATGTATTTCAACGACTGGGATTTGTGATGGAGTAATTGACTGCTTGACTGCTGAAGATGAAACCAATTGTAATGTGGCATATTCTACAGAAACTATTACAATTTTGGAGACATTTCTTCCGGGGAATGAAAGGTAAGTGCGACGAGGTATTTTGCATGTGACTATTTGTACGAAAATATTTGGCAAATATATATGTAAAAGGATGATGTGAATTGGTAAAAACATGTGAGGCCGTCCATCCCAAACCACCCGTAAATGCAGCATTTTTCATTTTGACCTTTTTATTTAATACTTTTACTTTTTAATTTGCAAAGACCAAGTTATAAGGATTAAAATGACACCTCAATAAACTCCAGAAATTATGATCTGTCAAAAGTTGTCGATATTAAATTGTGTAAGATAAAAGCGTGCAAATATCAGTTAAGCCCAATATTTTCTGTTGATTATCTTCAAAATATATAAAACACCTATATTTCATATTTCCAATCATTTTTTTTGAAATAAAAAACTATGCAGGTAAGTAAGTTAGAGTAAGAAGTAAGCACAAGGATTGTGAATCGGTCAAAAAATAATTTTCGGCAAATTTGACCTTAACATGTATTTTCACATTTAGCAAAATGAAGTTTGATGAACGGTCACATATGAGAAATCAGTTTCAGTTTTCACCATGTGATGTGTTTTTTATGTGCTATTGTAATTTAAAAAGGAAAAAATCTAACGAGGTGAACCTTAGGCCTTATGTCGACATAAACATAAAACATATCTCGACATGTCGTCATGAAATCTCATTTGTCGACAAAACCGGGAAAGTAAAATTTCATAAAACCTTATGTTTAGTTGTCAAGTTATGGCTGTTTGTTAGTAGTTGAGCTTTAAAGTGTTGCATAAATAATTTAATACCTATAAGTTGTTCGTTATTTACAGCCGTTTTTGACGTTATTATGATGGTTCACAATAAAAAAAAGTTACAAAATATAAACTTTATATCATCCATATTGTCGTACCTATGTTATAGGTAAGTCTACGTGTCATTAACAATGATTAAGCTTATCCAAACAATTTCGTTTTTCCCGCAAAAACAAATTCTTTGATATCAACTTTATTTCGACATTATGTCGACGTCGACAACAAATTATTGCGACATGTCGACATGAAAAAAAAGTCTCGACAGAAACATAGTTGCAAGTATGAAATAAGCAGTGAAAATTATATGTATGCTACATCTCCCAAATACATAGTGAGAACTAGTAAAAATATAGACCATTTCTGTAAATGGCAGTTATACTGTCATTTGTGGAAATTCAAACCCAGAAAGAGATAATAATTATGACGTTATGCAATAAGATCATTCAATACATTATTGCAGTGTCACTTTCAGAACTATTCAGAAGTATAGAGAAAGTCTAAAGAATAAAATGTGGTTTTCAAAGTAGAAGGTTTTCCATACAAATATATGATTTAGGATCACTCAGTGAAATTACATTCATTATTCATTTAAATCATTAGCTGTGATGGGTTCTCGTGTTACAACGGAACTTGCCTACTAGCAGATTCTGTGTGCGATGGTATACCTGACTGTGCATCTAGCGAAGACGAGGTAGATTGTGGTCTTACTGGAGAGCCTGTCACCTGGCTGGTAACTGAAACCTATCTTGATACAACGTTAGGCCCAATTTCGACTGAATCAAGCTACACAACACCAGGTAAAATACGTTTTTTTTTAATAAGAACTTCTATGCTCATGTTATTCAATACCTAATTAACCCTATCCTCCTCTTGTCTAAACCTAGTCAAAATATAAAGTGTCAAAAAATGTTAGTTTCCGTCGGGATTCGAACCAAGGACTTCCCACACCTTTCCCGTGTGCCTTTTTATTTTTAAGTGTCCAAGGGGTAGACTACTTTACAGGCGTGGATGAGTTATCCCAGCGTACTCCTCCATTAGTTTTTGTATATATTGTTTATTGCATTGGTTTGCCTTTACAAGCTATATTATATCGCTTAAGGCTACAGTCCCTAAATGGGTGCCGTTTGGCTGAACGTCATCTTTACTACAAGTTTTTACCTACTTACACATATCAGAATATCACAATTTTTGGCGTACATATGGAATCGAGCCTCTAGTTTATACATGCAACCTAACTAGTGATTTTACGTCCATTATCAAGGTCAAAATTTCGTCAATAGACTACTTCGAAAAAATAGTTTCGCCAAAACCTCATGATTTTATGATGTTCGAACGATTCGACTGTTTTCAAATTTTGACAGATTGTAGGCTTGATACCTTTTATTGAATTACAAATAATATTTTATGAATATGTTGTTTTGAATGATAATGTAACAAGCCCGCGTTGTTTTGCCCGAAAAACCTGACGTGAATTACGACCCTGAGTTCGCCTTGTTTGAGCTGTGAATTGTCTGTTTTTAGTATCTACATTATCTACATTTTGTCTGTTATACGCTTTCGCATAATTTACTTACAAATAGAGCATCCCAATGAGGCAAAAATTGCAATTTTTATGTAAACAAAAGAAAAATATGGCATTCTAATGTTTATGTTTTAGATTTGCCTCCGCTAGATCTCTCGCCTCGTAATGCATGACTAACCCCTGCCATAATCCATGGTTCGAGTCCCCGCAAATCCAGTGGAAACTATTTATCTTTTCATGATTAAAAAATAGTTAGGATTCATATTTTCCTTAGCAGATGGAGGTCATCAACCCTTAAATTGAATTTGGAAATTGACACGCCAAAATGTATGTTGTTTGGTACTAGTTAAGGGTAGGGCTTCTTTTTTTATTGATAACAAGATCGTGAACATCAGTCCGAAAATTCAGATTTTTGGCATTATCATGCATTGAGCTGTCCGATACATTATAATACCGGACGTTACGGATGATAATGACAAAATTGGATGATTTACGCCCAATATTTATTGGTCTCGCTATGAGTTTAAAAATATTTGGCTCGACTGCGTCTCGCCTAATACTTTTGCAACTCATATATGGGCGGAATCAATCTATCTGGTTTTGATTCAAAATTGGCCACTTTTTCAAAGATTGTCATAAAAATCTAAAATTGTAGGAATTTCATCGGGTATTTTGCCAATAAATGAAGGAATTGAGAGTTTTAACCCATTCCTGTAAGTTTCAGCACCATACCATGCAGATATTTTTCAAAATGACGATTTGTTTTCGAAGTGGCAACCACATCTCCCGTACCCTCGGACTTTGACGGCCTACCATACCCCCATACCCCAACCTTAGGTGGTACCCTCATTTTTTTAATCAAAATAACCGCAAAGGATGTAAAAACAATACTTAAATGAGTCGCTTTGTTTTGCGTTTTGGGGCAATGCGATCAACCGTTGGGGGGGGGGGGGAGAGATGAATCACGTTTAACTCAGTAAGCAAGTTCCCCGAACACGGTTTTATTCACTGAGCTACGCCATTTTGTCGTCTCGTCTGCATAGAATAATATAATATAATCAAAATATTCTATTCGGCATAGCAGCCTGAATCTACCCTTAGTGTGTTTTCAATTTCTAGTACATAATAACAACACTTTTATGCATTGAAGAAGACTTATTAGCTCTATATACGATACTCTAGCCTGACCAATAGAACATTCTTGTAGGCCTACTCCTTCTAAAAAATACTTCTACTTTATACAGAAAGTTGTGACTTTATACTAAGCAGAGACGGTGATCTATTGAAGTCTCCAGATTATCCGGAAAACTACCCCAATCAGATCATATGCACGTATGTAATCGAAGCTCCAAAAGGAACACTTATTCAGTTGACTTTCGAACATTTTGCATTGGAACAAGATGGGGTTGTAGAGGGTGTATGTCCACATGATTACGATACATTGACGCTGTATGACGGTCGTGATCAATACGCTCCTTTACTTGGTGTATTCTGTGGCTCGATGATACCCGACACATTTGTTTCAACGGAAGAACATATGTATGTACGGTTTAAATCAGACGAGAGCGTTAGTAGTGCTGGATACCTGGCCGACGTACATTTTAAGACAGGTAAAATAATTTTCCCATAAAGAGAGTCTGCAAGTCTCACTTAGGGTATCAAATTTGGCTGATAGGGTATCAAACTCAGAAAGAATGGTTGAATTTCATAACAGTGGTAATTGCAAATAAAAGTGCTTCAAATACCTAAAATCACTTCTTAAAAGTATTTAGACATGTTAAATGGTACACAGTTACATTTCACCCATGATTTCTTGCAATAATTATTTCGTCACACTTGCGTAAGGTCTCGAATATTCGTTTTAAACAGACGTGGTCCCGGATTGGGTATCAATTTGAATAGATATGGTAGATTTATAGTCTAAGATAGGATATTAGTACAAATAAGTTTGCCAATTTGTGTTCTTACAAAGGTCACCTACAGAACCAGCAAAACTCGGGTGGTTACCCTGGCACAAATATCAGGTACCACATCCCCCTCCTCGGGAATCCCTGCACTTATGAGCAAAGCATCCAATTTCATGAAAGTATTGGTGTCGCCCTTGAAAAAAGAAACCTTCCGGAAATATTAAAACATTTTAACATCGGCTAAGCAAGTCAGGCAACATTACCGTTGTGAAAAGGCCGTATGTGTACAGAAAAGAAAAATGTACGAAAAATGTGTGTCAATTCATCATGCACTTATTCTCTTTCAGTGCAAAGCTGCAACACCACATTGGATACGAATCAAGTCATATTCCAATCCCCGCAATACCCAAACAGTTATCCTAATATGCAATGTTACACTCTATTCCGAGCGCCTCTCGGCAATCGTATTTCCCTTGATTTCACAAAATTCTATCTGGAGTCATATGGTAAATATGAAGACTACTGTGCAAACAATAAGAATTCATTAGCACTTTTTGACGGAGCGGACCAAACAGCTCCATCATTGGGACGATACTGTGGCTCCTCAGCTCCTAAACCTGTTTTCTCATCCGGACGCTTCATGTATGCAGTGTTTAAATCCGATCAGACAGGGGTATTTCAAGGATTTCGAGCACAAGTATCATTTGAAAGTAAGTTGGGCAATATTTAAGTCGTCGATCATATTTATTTCTAGGCCTATTTTGATTATCTGTTATTTTCAGATACGCCTTTCAATAATTGTTAATAAGCTAGAATAACAATATTACGTTGCTTATTAAGGCACTATAGTTTAAATAACTACATGTACTGGAGTGAGGTGCGGGATTGTGTCTTTTTGTCAACATTTTGCCATTCAATGGTAATAGGCAATACTTCATTCATTTTTTAAAGAACGGAACAATTTTACTAATAGATACAATACTACACCTTGATGATATACTGGCATATGCGTTGGATTTACTTTGATCACTCACGTTTTTATTTCTAAATTTTATCTTAATGTATCTTGATGTTATATTGAGTTCATAAATTTGAAAATTACAGATTCCAAACATTGTATACGCCCACATAAAACATTCAGCCACAATGGAGTCCAATTTGGAAATAATGTAATCCTTTCTGAACAATGTTGCACCGACTTTGGTTAAATATAAATATTTCAAACCAGATATCTTGAAGCAGTTTTATAATGAAACTCAATTATTCCCATTATCAGTCTTTGAGCTGTCCGATACATGAGTGATATATAAGGATAATGACAATATTGGCCTTGCATCACGAATAGGTCCCTCAAATATCATGGATCTGTTACATATTAACCTAAAAAATTGTAGAAAACATGCATTTTTGCTAAAACTTCTTTACGTATTTGGGAAAGTTTGGTATCATATGAAAGGTCTATTTATACTCTTTTTGTGTACAAAAAGTGAACTTCTCATGATTTTAATTAATGAAGTTATACTTGAAAAAGCAATTAGAGAACACGATGGATCGGATGGAGGCGGCGCGCATAGGATTACATGCAAAAGCGTACAAAGTTATGATTTATAAACACATGTATTATTAAAACTAAAAATGATGGGATCATAATTTTTTGAATATACTTCAATGAGATTTGTATAATGCTAAAGCATGTAGCGAATATTGACATGTCATCCAAATTTTGTTGTTTCTTAATGGTGTATATGTGGGTAATTTTCTCTATACATTACTGTATAAAGCATGCATTTACACTCAAAAACTTTAAAGCGACATATCTTTTGACCGAGTCGACGTAAATGGTAAAAGTTATAAATTTTTCAATAGGAAATTTGTCGAGGAATCCAATTATGTGATTAATTTTTAGATAGTTTATACATGAAAAATCTTTTGACCGATAAATGTCCAAAAAATTAATGAGTCGTTTTATAGATTTTGAACATCCTCAATATTTTGACCACAATGAAATTGGTCACCAAATAAATTATTTTATGGAAGGCTATCCTTACATCATTCAAGTAATGTTTGTGTCATCTGGATACACCTGTCCCCAACAAAATCTCATTGTGCCAAGTTGGTTGACCAAAATGCACTTTTATTTTATTTTGCACCCTGTATAACTTTTACCCATCCCTAAAAATTAGACTTATTTAGGTAAAATTGAAATCCTCCGAAAGTATAAGCTTTCCAGCAATATCTAACTTTGTAGGTTTTAAATGTATATTCAGAGTTACGACCAGTTAAATACAAATTGGCATGGTTTTACCAACGTTTTTAATTTTGTGTGAAACAAAAAATATGACCAGTTAATGACTTACGTCCTATTGGATCATTTACGCCCAATTTGTATTGGTCTCGCTATGAGTTTTAAAATATTAGGCAACTGTCTCACCAATATTTTTGCTCGAACAATAAATATCGGCTGAATCTATCAAATTTTGTATCAATATTGCTCTACATAATTGTTCAAAATGGCATCTCAATGTATAAAAATCATTTTGAAAGTAACTCTTCATTATTGTTTATCAGAGTCTTGATATTAAGACCCGGGTTATCCTGTGTCTCATTATTATGTTTTACAGTTGTTGATTGCGACGTGTTTATTACTGAGGAAGGGATTATTGAATCTCCAAATCATCCGGACAACTACCCAAACAATATGACCTGCAAATTTGCGATACAAGCTCCCGAAGACACTTTGATTCGGGTAGACATCGTCGAGTTTTCTCTTCAACTTGATGGAGATGAAGAAGGTGTATGCCGACACAACCGAGATGTTTTGAGTCTGTACGATGGAGAGACTGATTCCGGGCCATTACTTGGGGATTTTTGTGGAGTTTACATACCTCAATTATTTTTTTCTTCCAGTCGGCATATGTTTGTCGTGTTCAAATCTGATTTGTCTGTTACTGCGTCTGGATTTCAAGCGTCCGTACAATTTCAAAAAGGTATGATTTTATTTGTCTTGAAAACCAACAAATAAACAATTAAACACAAAAGAACAACGGAGACATGTCAACAAACGCGCACTTTATTTTTTTCTTTGAAAATAAATCTAAAGTATCATTTTCTACTCTCTACTCTTATTGTTACAGTCATAGTGTCATTATTTAGTGAAATAAATAAATGTATGACTCAAACCAAAAATATGCAGTTTTTAATAAGCTGTAATATAAAATTAGGAAAAAAAAAATGAAACCAATTAACATCTGAAACCAAGTTTGTGAAACAAGAAAGACCACTGATTTAAACATTGTTATTTATTCTGGTCCAGAAAATACACGTAATAACAGTAATCACTGAATATGAAATGCGTTTATTTTTTCCATGGCAGAATACAGCTGTAGTCGGACATTGTCTGTGGATGGTGCTACTATACAATCTCCTAATTTTCCAAACAATTATCCGAATAATGTTATATGCCGAACACTCATTCACGCACCTCCAGGGAAAACGATTTTAGTAAACATAACGCATTTTTCTCTCGAGATGGATGGTACGGAAGAAGGGTTATGTATCAAGGATTACGACACATTGAGAATTTACGATGGAATGGACAAGTACGCGCCACTGATTGGAGAATATTGTGGCGAATTGATTCCCCGCCATTTCCGGTCGTCTGATAGATATTTATACGTTGTATTCAAATCTGACGAGAGTGTTACTTTGACGGGGTTTCAAGCAGTCGCGTCTTTTACAGGTAATAGAAGAAGATTTTTAAAAATATATTTCAAGTCAGTATTTTGAATAGCTTTCATTGGTGCCCATCATTGACACCTTGCATAAATCAAATGAACATGTAGTCAAAGAAAGAAAATAAGCCATGAGCCTACTAGACACTGTCGTACTCATCTAGAAGAGTAACACATTTAAACCGATGTATGGCTATCTATTTCTTGACCTATCATAAGAGAGAAACGTCATAGACAGATGTTTTGAGGTACACAAATTCAAAATACCATTTGATTTATGAAATTGGCCTAAGTGAGCTGTGCTCATGGGTACCATTTTGTATGTCCCCTATGATTCTATCAAATTGGTGTCAAATCTTAATCTCTTTTAACTGTTTTCTTTACAGCTCTTAAATGTGACGATATATTGGGAACACCTGGCATTATTCAATCCCCAAATTATCCCAACGTTTACCCAATCAGCATAAAGTGTCGAAAACTAATAACAGCACCATTAGGACAGTTTGTATGGTTCAACATTACGGACTTTTCGCTGGAACCAGACGGTAAAATAGAAGGCATCTGTCCGTACGACTACGATACTTTGAGATTGTATGATGGTCGTGATGAGACGGCACCTTTGATTGGTGAATACTGCGGCTCCTTAATACCATTGCATATTCGCTCCTCTGATCGATATTTATACGCGGTGTTTAAATCTAACCATGCAGTTGTATCATCCGGTTTCCAGGCAGATATTGCATTCACAAGTACGTCTTTATGCATACTTTTAAAAAATCTTATAGGCCTTATATTGTTGCGAATTAACTGATGAAGACATTGACAGACCAATAAACAATTCCTAAAATTCCTTACATATTTCTTTCTTGGGCAGAAACTTGGCATGCGGTCTAGATCAAGGATAGTATGACCTCGTTGATCAGTCTTCATGACGTTAAACCATATTTTGATCTCGATCAACGTGTTGATTTTCCACCATCAAATTATGTCAATTACCGGAGTGGCTTATACCTTACTAGTTAAAATGACCATAATAGGATCAATTGACATACTGGTAGCACTGTTGTTGATTTATTGAAGGGTACCTCGGATAATATCTCTCGGAAACTATATTTGATATAACTCTGGTGCCTCAATTATTATATAGAAAGGGATTGTATGCATGTATGTCTGATGAAAATCAAGCTGGGTATAGTTTTGCGGATATTGGGCAAAAAGTATTTTGGTTTTGACACAGACTCTCTGCAAGACCAAGACTGCAGATCAATTTGGCGTTCCTATGACCTGGTATCACCACAAGTTTATTCTTGCTGCCGTCAGGTCATAGGAAACATCTGCTGTACACAAGGCCACTGATATGATCACTACTAAGCAGAACTTAGTTTATTGTCTTGCTAGCACTGCACGATTACGGACAATGGAAAACAAAACAAGTGAACAAGCCATATGGGAACATCCAATGGATCCGAGGCCTAATGTAGCTATTCAAATCATATGATTTGCCGTTCTTCTTCTTTTCTGTTCCCTTAGATCACAAATGCAATGTCACTTTGAAACAAAGTGGAACACTTCAATCACCTAATTACCCAAATAACTATCCGAATGGCGTTATTTGTAAGACACATATTCAAGCACCCGAGGGACTGGTAGTATGGTTGGACATCGTCAATTTCTCGCTGCAATCCGACATTCCACCCGTAAATATGGTACATTCAAATGATACGTTGAAAAATAGCACATCCGATGATTTTGATGTTTGCCGAAGCAACTATGATATATTTAGTGTTTATGACGGCACAAATGAAACAGCTCCTACGTTAGGAAGATATTGTGGCTCCTATATCACCTCATATTTTCAATCTTCTGGAACTGATCTCTTTATTGTATTCAAGTCCAATCACAATATCACGGATATTGGCTACAAAGCGTTAGTTACCTTTAGAGGTAAGTCTATCATGAACGTTGCCTCTGTTCTAAAATGCACAGATCATCAAGTAATGTGTATACTGTGTTAGGCTGTTTTCAAACCTTATTACTACTTGCTATAATACTCTTGATCACATGTTTTTGTAGGTCTAGTTTCAGATTACATTTCGTGAGTGTTGGATGAACATGTATTTCAAGCACGAAGCGATTTTTTTCTCAGAAGTGATTAAAAGTAAAAGAGAAATTTACGGAATATGTCCCATGTGGTCATTTAGCCTTACTCTCGTATTCTTTCTCAAATGATCTTTCTGCTTTATACTTTCCAGAATACAACTGTGATAATATCTTGACCAATCAGGAAGGCGCAATTGTACAATCGCCGAACTATCCTTACAATTACCCTAATGACGTCACATGCCATAGCCTAATTCAAGCCCCTGATGGATATGTTCTCAGATTGGACATAGTTACGTTTGATCTTGAGTCCGACGGAAATGTGGAAGCTGTTTGTCCGAATAACCGCGACAGCCTGAAAGTGTATGACGGACTGGATGCACCAGCGTCACTGATAGGCGAATACTGTGGCTCATTAATACCAGACATGTTTGTATCTACTGGGCGATACATTAGTACTGTGTTTAAATCAGATGGCACTACAACAAGCAAAGGATTCCAATCCACCATCTCATATTCTGGTATGTGGTATGTCGTCTGCTAACGGTTTAGACCGAGTTTAAAGTTAAACTTGTGTTAAATGGCATTTTAACCACAGTAATATGCATTTTCATCTATTTCGGTAATACACATTCTTAAGCTTTGGATTTAAATCTTTAAAATAAGAAAGCTACTACATTTCAGGAAAAGGTCAACTTATGATTTAAGTATTCTTTCACTTGTAAGTAAAAAAACCCCGTAGTTATTGTCCAGTTTGATCTAGTCTAAGTTGGCAGACAATCAGCTCAATAAATGGAAGCTTAAAATCACTAATTTGGAATGTCTATAAATTTGCTTCTTAAAACATGTATACGCATTACACTCTTTTGGATACCAGACGAAAGCTCTTACCAACCATATTTTATTGCATTTCCAAATTCCAAGGTAAATTGAATGTATTTGATCTGTTTAGGGCAATGGAGTGAGTGGACTCCGTGGGACCCTTGTAGTGCTACCTGCGGTGACGGTGTGATGATTAGGACAAGGACATGTTTAAGTGATCTTGCCTGCTTTGGGAATTCTTCAGACTCAGCTCCATGCAACGAAGAGCCGTGTTGTAAGATACTTTTACATTGAAGTAGTCAGGAGAAGGTTCTTGAGGCCCTACCACAGCAACGCGATAACGCTGTTGGGGTGAAGTGGGGTTTGGTATGGGGTGGGGCGTCTTTGTTTGTTGAAGAAGAAGAAGAAGAAGAAGAAGAAGAAGAAGAGGAAGAAGAAGAAGAAGAAAAAAAAGACGATAAGATAACGAAAAGATGAAAGAAGAAAGAGGAGGAGGAGAAGGAATAGGAGGAGGAAGGGGGGGGGGGGCAACGAAGATGAGGAGTTATTAAAAAGTTTTAATATTTTCTATTTAGATCTATCTTACTACGACCGTTAAAAGCTCATTAAGAGTAATCCTGTAACTGTCATATTTCTGTTATTGGCAGGAAATCGGATCTCATGATGAGACAAAGACATATTGATGAAAAAGCAAATGGATGTCGTCACACCCGTCTTTATCTTGTTTTTTAATTCAATTTAATTTATTTTTTTTACTCGTCACACCGGTCTCTTTTTCCCTCAACTATATCAAAAAAAAAATCCGTATGTCGTAGATTTTCCGCTTTTAACTGAAATAGGTCAATTATCGGGTTTTTAAAGTGGTAAAAGAGCAGAAGGATATTACCATCTTTTTATCATTTTACATTACAGCATACTGGAGTTCATGGGGCTCATGGTGCGGTTGCAGCCGTTCTTGCGGCGGAGGGTCACGTTACCGAGATAGAACTTGTAATTATATAGGAAATGATGTGTGTCCTGGGATACCCCGTGAACGAATATCATGCAATCCTACTCGTTGTCGTAAGTCTTCATCTTATTATTATGTAACAATTAAATGCAGAAAGTGCTTTAGAATCTCGTTAGTGTACATGAAAAGGGGGTTGTACCCAGGATTTTGATGTTCTCCTTATTATTTATCTCTAAAACCGTACCTAGTGATACACCACATCAATACAGTTGATATAAAATTGAAAAACAAAATGAAAATCCGTTATTCCGTTTTCAAAATGGCGACCTGATAACTTATTTCTGTCAAATTTCAATTTTTACGAACAATTTTCCGCCAAAAAATTTGATATCTACTTTCCCAAAGGAATTTTACCAGCGTGATTATTTTTATTAAGTTCATGCTAATTATCTCAAAAACGACGCGACCGATTGTTGTTTTTTTTTCAACCAAAACATGCACAAAACCCTATCTTACTATAATTTGCGAAATGTTGTGGGTTTGTTAGTTTGGAAAACAGGTAATTTACGGCAGGATTACCAAGCTTTACCACGATGATACGGGATGATAATCAAAGAAGCAGAGAGCATCACGAGGAAAATATGTTATCAGAATTGCATGATGATATGCACAGAATGAGAACATTAAAAACACTTTACGGGGAAATTGAACTTTGTGTATTCACGTAAGGAACGGGGGGGGGGGGGGGGGGGGGCAGGTTGAAATAATCTAAAAATCCGAATGACAGGGCCGAGGGTAGGTTAAGCCAGGTGATAGACCTACCTGAAAATTAAACTAAAAATTCAATTACCGGGGGGGGGGGGGGGGACAGGTTTAAGCCTACGGGAAAATCAAACTAAACATTAAAACAGATTTTAAAACATGATCAATGTACGACAAAACGACAAAAGGTTAATACGTTCTAAATTATACATGATCTAAGCGAAGCGCGGGCATCCCGCTAGTTCTTATTATAATTTGGGAAATGTTGTGGGTGTGTGAGTTTGTGGTTTTGTGGGCTAGTCTTGATAATTACACATAAAACGTACTTTTTGGGTTATGTTCCGTTTTTGCGAAAAACAAAATATATGGTCCAAATGGACCCATCCACCCCACCCCGCTAATATGCACTTAAGTGTTAATTTAATATCGTCAAAGATTTCAATATCCAAGTAAAGTACTTGCATTATGTATCTTTCATCAGCTTGTCTGAGAGCAATTTATACCGAAATGAAGCCTCAATATTAGTATTATAAATAAATTATTCCATATTCAGCGCAGCAAAGTTTTAGCGTGGTATCTTGGACGTAACCCGCAATGTAGGTGACCTGATATTTCTATTTTCTCAACATATACATATTAATGTTGTTTCACGAAAATTTAGAACATGTCGTAACATAATTCCGTGTGCATTTTACGCGACGGTACGCAACTCTTTTCAGGAACTCATGATTACTGACAGTGTTGCGTTTACGTTCGCGCTAGATCGCGATTTCGCGTTTTTGACGCGTTTTTTATGGAAAAAAAACCTTGATTTGCAATAAGCTGAAGTGTAAAGGGTCCAATCGGAAGCAAAAAAAAACCCAACTACTGCAAAATGGTACATTCTGAAGTGGACCCTTTAAAGTTTGTTAAATCGTTATACGTAAAAGTTATTTTAAAATAAAGTTTTACGAATAAACATGTCTATTTTTGTTCTAAATCATCTTCATAAATGTTCGAAACAATACTTGTGGATACGCGGTGGCTGCATTCAGAAATCATTTTCGTGTCCAATTTTTTTTGAAACTTGTAAATACAACTTGAAAACCCTTATACAGTTGTATGTTATCCATTGTTAAATACAAGTGTCCCTCAACCTTGTTTTTATTATATAATTTGAAGTCTCGCTTTTAATAGGTGGATAATGCTAATTAACCTAAACTGAGTAATTTACACTAAACAACTCATGATTTAATTGTACAGTCTTTAAACATTTTGTTTTTCAACCTTTGTAAAGCTAATTGGGGAGGATGGAGTGGTTGGGGAGGTTGTAACTGTGACACTAACCGCCATTATCGGTACAGAACATGCTACACATATGGCGTAGGAAGTTGTTCCGGTTCAAGCAGTGACTCTGGGTATTGTGACGATGGATGCGGTAAGTCAAACTACATTAAGTAATGATGGATGTTGGGGTAAATAAGCGTATTGCAACGGTTTCTGTCGTGGTACGATTTTGAATGAATGCGATTACAATCTACGTTTCCAAAATGATAAAATATTCTTTAATATATGCACTATAGTTTTCCGAAGAGTGAGGCAGCGGCGTAGCTAGGGTGTCTGGCGGGGGGGGGGGGAACTGGCGCCCCCCCCCCAAAAAAAAAAATGCCAACAGCTTTGAAAATCACCTCTTTTTTGGCCAAAATGGGTAATTTCTGCTATAATTTGTCTCAAAAATGTCAGCACGTGAAGCGCGCAAAAAAAATTGCGTTTTTTGTCAATAATATTTGCTTATTTAAGCTAAAAATACTGAAATTGTAAAAATTTAGGGAAAAAAATGGCTAATTTCAGAAATGATGGTCCAATTATTTTTTAAGTAGTGACGATTTGGCGCCCCCCTAGAGGTGGCGCCCGGGGCTACTTGCCCCCCCCCCCCCTTTTGCCCCCCACTGCGATATTTGCCTATTAGCGATGTACCAAAATACTCCTACGCTCAGGGGCGTAACCAACTTTGACCGTCCGGGGGGGCAAGACTCAAGAGCCTTCCCGATTTTTGTATTTGCTTGAAATTTAAACGCGCGCGCGCGCAAAACGTATGTGGACAAATTTGTATATATTAGCTATAAAACGCCTATTTTTGGATGAAATAATGGTTTCTTTCCCTTTTCTTGTCTCCTTTCCCTTTTCTCTTCCTTCCTTTTCTTTCTTTTTTCTCTTTTCCTTTCCCCTTTCTTTTCTTCCTTCTTCCCTTTTTCTCTTCTTCCTCCCTTTCTTCCCTTCCCATTTTTTCGCTCTCCTCCCGATTTTTTTGCGTCTGAAGTTGGCCCCCCGGCCACCCCATTGGTTACGCCCCTGCCTATGCTTACTGGAGGAAACAACGGCTTGACCTCACTCCAAATATATCTAACCTTGGTTCGTTGCCTTGTGTCCCTGTAGGCCTATAGCGCTGGGCAAGTCGCCCGGGGGAGGGTAGCCCCACTCTGGAGGTGACGCATATGTAAGGCTCAAAAGACCCCTTTTTCAGCTTCGCTGACACCGTAGACTCCCTTATTTTTTATATTTGCATGTGCTCTCACCCAAAGACCCCATAAATCTTTATATTTTTCTCTCACCGAATGCCAAATTTCACTCATACCAAATATCGTGCTCTTACCCAATGACCCATCATTTTGAGACCAATAGGACCTCAATTTTTTGTATTTTTCTCTTACCGAATGCCAAAAATTATGCTCTCACCCAATTATGACCCCTTATTGTTTGAGCATGTGCTCTTACCGAATGCCCCAGCCTGTCAGAGCGTGGGCCTTACACCTGCATCCATTTCAAATATGACTGCCCCCCTCCACGAACAATGTTTTCACGGATCTGATTTATTACAATTAGTTTATATCGTAATCATTTGGTAATTACCCTTCACACCACAAACACATTCTAGGCAAATAGCCAGAGGATGATTTAAGACTTTCCCACAATACATAGTAACAGCTCAGTGGGCATGAATGAACTAATTGGATGTTCAGCGGGAAAATCCACACTAAATTGAACTGCATTATGGGTGTACTGTAATGCTGTTCAGTTACTTTGAAATTCCGAAAAAAGACGATACAAGGCCCGTTATTATCGAGCAAAGTTGGCATAATGTGGGCAAAGTTGGCATTTTCCATAGCTCCAAACGTGTTTGTTGAAGTATAATCCATACTAGAAAAATAGCGAATAATATCGCAAAACTAGCAAAAAAAAAATATTTTAGTTCAAAAACGTGATTTCATTTTTCAGTAAAAAAAATATTTCTACAAAATAACATATTTCAAAGAGTCAGAAATCACTCAAATTTCGGTCGATTGTCGCCATCTAAAAATATTTCTGTTTAGTAAACTGTGATCAAGATGTATGTACACATACAAAGTGTTCGTTTTACTCAAGGAAACAATCGGAAGGCCACGAACTCATCGGGCGTCGCCGTGAGTGCTCGACAAACTTCGCCAGACCCAGGAATATTGCAATGTTTGCTAACAGGTGGCGTGCAGTATATTGACTGCTTGAATATCGCTTAATGGGTTTTTCTCAGAGATGCAGTTGCTTACGACTGCGGGATAACGATTTTTTTTCATAATTAGTAAAAAATCAAAACAATGTTTGCATCCGTTATGCGTGCGTAAATTTCAATGCACACTGAACGCATGCTTTACTAACGCGTTTGGTTAATCACGTGCCGCATAGCTGCGTAATATATACGTGGGAAATTATGCAGACGCAGATGTGCCATAAAAGTAATCAAATTTTATCAAAAAATGCCAGTTTTGGTCGTTTTTCTTGAAAACTAACACGGTGACCATATTCTTTTATTTCAGTATTTTGAAGTGCGCAAAAAGTGATTTAACATATGTAAAAATTTAAAAAAATAAATGGAGCATTTACTATTTTACAAACACATAATGATCGACGTTTTGAAGCTTTCCCTATACTTTGTATGATAAATCGGGTGAGTTTTTGGGAAAATATGTACTTTTTGAAATGCAAGTATCTCAAAGACGAGCACGGTGACCTATATTTCTTAAAATTTTAGATTCGTTATCAGCACAAATAAATCTACCCCATACTAAATAAATGGATGATTTGCATCTCTGAGAAAACCCCTTAACACTGTGATGAAATTTACCCACATATTTAACTCGTTTCGGTATCAAATTTATACACCGATGTTCAGTTGAGTAGATTTTCACATTATACTGCATCATCGCTACATTGATTACAATTTCAACGTTTTTAATTCTCTCGCAGCACTGTTACACAAGTTACTTTACTTTACAAGTTAATTTGAGTTGCATTTGCTGCACTGACGACAATGTCGAGAATACATTTTCGTCAATGCAGGAAATGCAACTCAAATTATATAAAATTTGTGGAACAGTGCTGCGAGAGAATTAACAAACGTTTAAATTGTTATCATTGTAGCGATGATGCAGTAGATTTTCACATTCTACTGTACAAGTTTTGCATAATTTCAGTTGAATTTGCTGCATTGACGAAAATGTATTCTCGAAATTGTCGACGTAAGTCGCTCGACTTTGAAGGTTTTGTCGACAATGAAAATCTTTGCTGATACCAGCCCTGCAAAACATGTTTTGTACATGATTGACAGCTTTAAACCATGATACTCTTGTTGTCTAAGCAGGCATTAAGTGGCCACGTTTTTACTTAGTAATTAAATTGGCCAAACCAAAATTAAATTCTGTTTACCATTTTAATATATCATGTTTTAAAAAATTCAAAAACATTTTCTTAAAATCTTATGCCTATAGTATATATTTAAATGATGCACGTTTCTTATTTCAGGTTGTTTTTCGTCTGATTCACTGGTACGTGTTAGATATGTCAGAGTGAAATCCATTGATTATGAAAAGAAACGTTTAGATCAATTGCATGTCGGTGATCACGTTGAAAGCTTTGATCCAGAAACCAAAATGACGACGTTCTCCGAAGTGTATTTTATTTCTCATGACAAACAAGTTGGTAACAACTCTCTGCTGAAATTGGCGATTGGCTCCACCGGCGATGAAAATAAAGGGGTATCTTTGCGCCTTCATCCAAAACATTTGGTTTACGCATGCCGACAAAGTAAGAAGATTGAAACAGGATGTATGCACCCACCAGAATCTCCAATTACTGCTGACAGCGTCAACGTTGATGACCTTGTGTGGCTGAGAAATGCTGATGGCACCTTCTCGACAAGACCGGTTATCGATATTTCGGATTACTCCGGTGGAATTCGGCACCCAATGACCATGAATCATTACATCATAGTCGATGATATTCTAGCATCTGTTCACGTGATTGACGAAAGTCTATATAGAAAGCTTACGTTTCCATTACGTTTCATGTACGGAATCAGCCCTTCTATTACTGATACAGCGGTGGTTAGAAAATTGGTGGAAATGTGGGATCATGTGGAAGGTAGCACTTTGTTTGGCAACTAAAACGAATTGATTATTTACACTAGTATTCAGAAGCATCTCAAATTGGCATAGTGTCTCAAATTGAAAATCATCTCATAATATATCTCATTTTGCTCAAAAAATAATAAGCAATATGAGATACGGTACATTATCAGATTACTTTCAATTTGAGACACTTTTGCCAATTTGAGATACTTTTGAATACTAGTGTTACTGATCTTGATTACACGATTATGATTATAAGTCTCTGATTCATAGGTTAATTATTTATCTATTCTAGATTGTTGAACAAACTCCTGTAACAGTATTTGTAGTGTAGGTATTCATTCAAAAATATAGATAGTGTTCCTTAATTATTTCAAAACTTCTAACCTCTAAAGAAACAACTATCTCTACTGAAATTAGTTCTATATTGAAAAGTATGGTTTTATTTCAATACATTAAAGAAATGCTTCGTCGATTACTGTATCTTACATATTTTAATTTTGGTGGTCAAGGGAAAAAAATAATACCCGGTTTGCCCGTTCTAAAATAATTCAATGGAATGTGTTCGGTTTTTCTTATTGACAGTCTAGAAAGTAGCAAATAAACAATTCATATAGATTGTGGTCTATTCTACGTAAGTATTCATTGCATGTCTGCTTTTTCACACCATGTAATTTAAATAAAACGACATAGCAAATACAGGCTCAGATAATATAATATATACACCTTTAACTCTGCAATGTAGTAGCTAGAAAGGGGAAAGGGGGGGGGGGGGGGGGGGAAAGGGGCCTTGCCCGTCCTTGAAAAAATCAAAAAGTACAGGTCTAATTGAAATCACATAGTTTACACTCATTTTCAGTATAGCTATCATAAGGGTTATAACCTGCAAATGTAAATGAAATGTATAATTCTCTTCTTCTGTGTTGTTTGTTTTTATTTTGAATTGAAACAAATAAAGTAGATTCAAGATTGATGAATGTTGTATGTTCTTTTTTTCCTTATATTTGATGTACAACTTAATTCTTGCCCTCCAGAAATTATTTTATGTGACTTTATCAGCCACTAAACTCCTCCGGTCCCGGTCACGTTCACATTATTGCAAATAACCTATTTTTAGTTTTCAATTGATAATTTTGCCAAGTTAATGTACGACTCGAAGAAATTTGACTCTCTTTTTTCGAACATAACATGTCAGAATGAGTAAAATGAAGGAAATTTCCGCTTCCCCTCCCCTTTTTTTTTTGATTTTTGAACCATTCCAAAATGAGCTTTACTAGAAAATATTGGTTTTAAGACTTTCAATTGATATCCGTGGATATTTTCCGTAATAAAATGAATTGAATTGATATGAAAATAACAGGTTTGGAAAGGAGCTCATAAATATTCGTAAATAGGGTCAACATTTTGCAGGTGCAATAGTAATGAATGTCTTCACCACTACCAACATACCAAGTGCCATCGAATCAAACTTTACCATCTGGTCAAGGTTTACCTTTTCGTTGATTTGCCAATTAAAACAAATGTGCTCACCTATATGCGTAAATACCGTAAAAAAAAGAGTTTTTCTATTTGTCAAATCGCCAAGACGAGTAAAAAGTATTTAAACTACTTTCCCGCGTGTGCGTTAGGCTTAACGTCCGAAGACATTTGCTCACTCGAGAGACATTTGCTCGCGATATTCGCTCTGAGTTATTCGATCAAATGGGAGTGGGGGAGGGGTATGATACTTACAATGCCTGAATATCGGTTAAATCTACGTTACCATCGATTTCAATAATGCTATAATTGATAAAACCAATATTCAAGCATTGTAGGCAATATTTTCTATTTTTTTGAAGAATATGTCAAGAGTAAATATCATGAGCGAATGTGTCACGGGTGAGTGAATGTCTTTGGACTCCAGGCCTTAAAATTCAAGTACAATAGAGGTGAGCGTGGCCGAACGGTTAGAGCACGGGTCTCGTAAAATTAATACAGAAGTTGTTGATTCGAGCCCCGGGTGCGGCGGTTTACGTCTCCTTGTTTCCTTAGGCAAGAAACTTTACTCTAATTGCTCCGTGGTTCGGAAGTCACGTTAAGCTGTTGGTCCCATGTGTGAATGCTACTTCTTGGGAAGCTAAATACCTGGTGAATCTACAGTCGCGTGGGTATGCGTTTACGCGTTGCATCTGGTGTTTTACACACACACGGGGAAACACTATTCAAGTGTTGTCAAAATCGGACATTCCCTTCTGGTCAAGGTTTATATTCTTTATGTCAATTGTTGACAAGAGTCGCATACCTTAATACATCCTTACATAATTACAACCGAGAATATGAGAAATGCTTCTCGCCGACCTTCAGAAATGTTTCATAAAATTCGCTTTAATAACTTTTTACACACTAAAAAGGGTATATTAGTGGTTAATTTTGGTCTCATTGCAAGTGCCATTTGGATTTTAAACATGTTAAAAACCCTAATTTGTGGTAACTCTTTTTGTAGTAATATTCAAATGAATTTGTCGTCATAATTTTTGGCGCCATTTTGGATGACCATTTTGAATTTTACAGGGGCGTCGGAAGGAAAATAAAAGTGGTGAAACCCCTGGTAAATGTGCTTGTACGTTCTGTGGACCTTTAATTACCAAAAAGAAAGAAAGAACTTAGCCACAGTAGACAATTTTTGTTTTGCTAGGACTCTAAGAAAAAAAGCATTTGAAACAACATAAATTTATATGGCTCTTATTTCTGCAGTTGCAATTCTTGTTGTTACTAGTCTCTGGTGTTGGTTTCTTGCAAACGCGCTGGTTATGGGATTTGATGATGGATGACATATTTTGCATGCAGCTGTAGCTCACCTTTATCGTATTTTTATTGAATATTTTGCTGAATTTGCTCCCCCGGGGAAAATGCCTATTTTGCATGCCCTATATTGTTCTTAGCACTTTTACTAAAACACCACTTTTCTCTGTCTTGTCAGTTTATTTTGGCTGGCGCATTACATTTGTCATCGTACTTAATTTTATCTTTAAAGTCTGATTTACCCAAAGCTTCATTGTAGGTGCCTGCTGTCGTTTCAAAGACTTCCTCGTTAATTGTTTTGATGTATTTTTTGAGTTTGTTTTTTATTGATCGCTAACTTGCCTGAATTTGACGCTGCACAGCTACACCGCCCTGGAAGCTTCTCCCGATATTTCTCTACACTTGTTAATTTTCCTCTAATATCTCGTGACCTGTGCCCTATTGAGACCTTTGCTCTATCGAACATTACCCGGGTACAGAGGGGAACTCCCACTTTGAAGTCCTCACTGGCTGAATGTGTATCAACTTTCAAGTTCTGCCTTGCTGTTCCATTGTGATTTTATACAGTATCCGAGTTTAAGTACAATTTTATAGGCCTAATTGCAGATCTGCGAGTCAGCGAAAAACCAAAGGGGATGACCACAAGGCCTAATGGTTACTCAAACGAGTTACCCCATCAGTGCTTTGTTGTATTTGTTTTTCTTTTCTTATTGCACTTCAATGATGAATATTATTAGACACATTAGTGTCGATCGTGGTTTTTACCCCAATTGCTTTCTCAAAGTCACACTATTGCTCAGAGTTAATGCCCATACCCGTATTTTAGGAGTATTTGGGTATTTTAGGGCATATATAAAGACCGAATAAAATTTGCTT
>JXSR01S008592.1:6397-22888 GCA_000969725.1 Ophiothrix spiculata
TTCTATTTTTGGTTTCACAACCAGTGTTGAAGACTGGATAGGATTCTATTTTCGGTTTCACAACCAGTGTTGAAGACTGGATAGGATTCTATTTTTGATGATTCTGCCTCATCATTATTTCTTGCACATTTTATCTATCTAGCCCTCATTTATTTAGTGGTTGTCGAAAGACACAGAGGTACTATTGATATATCTAATCAATAACAAAACTGATTACAATATTTTGATGTTTAAATCAAAAAGCTGCGCTTTGAGAGGCATTTATGAAAACCAGTTCATTTATTTTCAGCTCAGTGGAATTTTAATTATGTACTTTTTATGAATGCTCATTTATAGATTGTTCATTTAGGTATTCAAACACACCACAGAGTTGTCCATCGCGAATCAACAATGATGCATGCCATCTATGCGTGTGCATATAATTCTATCGCGCGAGGGTCGCTGTGATAAAAATATGCCTATGCATCATAGAGGATAAACATGCTACTTATCAGTGATGATACTTTGCGCATTTTTAGATCAATTCTGTAAATCATATATCAAACGTGCGTAGAAATTAAGATCAGACCTGAAAACTGATTCCACCAGGCCAGTACCATAACGATTTTTTCAGTTTTATAATTGTGAGGCCCATGATAATAATAATAATAATAAAGATTTATAAAGCGCATAAGCAGCGGCATCAATGCGCTTTACAGACACAATGTTTAAAAATAATATTTTAAAGAGACAGATACAAACTTCTAAACTATCAGGAATGAAATATGCAGCCACAGGTGGAAAACCGTGGCCTACCCATACGATGGTAACCATATGAGTTTACAATAGTTAATAGAAGTGATACAAAAAATAAAAGTTAGTAATAAAGTATATACATGCACATTTTTTTTTCTATGAGGATATTTTTGAACAAACTATAAATCATACCAAACCAAAAGTTGATGTATAAATACAGAAAGAAAATTTGATTTGATTTGATTTGATTTAGAGCAACATTAAAAAATAATAGGCCTACCATTTGTACATTCAGTGATCACTGATCTGTTGCTGCATTGAGTAGTTGAAACCTGTACATTCTTTTAAATTGTATTTTATATATATTAACTATGTATTTAAGTGTATTAATTTTGTAAAAAAATGATTATCTTTCTCTTGTCTTGAACGCACCGCATATTTTGTGTGTGCCATCGTTGTAAAGATGTATGTTCAAATAAATAAATAAAATAAACAAATACCCAATAAAATATCAACTTAATGATGCGGTAGTTCTTTCATTTTCTGCTAATTTTTTCTGTGTATGCTATAGGTTGATGATAATTTTCCATGACTTTTGAGGACCCGGTAACCATGATGTACTGTCTGTCATACTGTTTATTATCTTTAATATTTTCTTACAATCTTCAGCTATAAAAACAGAGTGGTCCAGACCAAACGATATACACCCAAGTAAAGGTGACAAAATAGAGATTTTACGTCCAGATGGTACTATTCACGTAGGAATAGCTGACGGCGAGAATCGAATCTATCATCTTATTGATCGCAAGTCGACATATTGGCACAACATTTTTAAATTTTTGAAAGCCTTAAACCTGAATCTCAAGAAGATTTCAACCCTTATACTATGCCTTTCCTGTAAATTTGATCTGAAAGATCTGTTGGAACTTATATCATGGTCATCTCTTATTACTTTTTTGATATTAGAATACTTCCCATTTAACAGATATAACAATCAATTTCTTTATGAATTGATTGATGATGTTGCCCCTGATGGGAGTTTGGTGAGAATTAACAACTCGAAAGACAAGAGCTGGATTCCACTACACCCAGACAAAATCATGGAAAAATGCAAAAGGCAGAATGGACACATGCAATCACACATTTCTTGGTGGTTTTTTCAACATAGATGTGAAGTCAGTTGTGCTCTAGGTATTGCAGATAACATGAGATATGGGATATAGACAATAAAGGTGACCATATTGTTCTTAAAAGTGCCAAAGTTTATCGCTAACTATTTATAACTATTATGAATTGCCATTTCTCAATAATGAAACATATTCAAGGTCAGTAAGTTACATTACATAACACTTCGTAAAAAGACCAACAATTATGTAAATTGGCACACTTGATGGTTTTGTCGTTTCCCAGGATTAATTGAACCATTTTAGGCCAAATAAAAAATATTGGACATTGTAAACAAAAATCTAGTGTGCAGGGCCCTACTTGTAAATGCAACCCCTACTATGTTTTTTTTGTTTACATTGTCCAAGAAATTGTTATTTGCCTAGGAAATATCTGAATGCTGATCTGTTGGTCAGTTTTATTTTCACATATTTGGTAAATTATAACATTTAAGGGTCTATGGTTTGAGAAGTTGGGTTATTTAATATAAAACTTACCCTTAGTTCATATGGATTATTGGAGTAGACTACTTCTTGACAGCTTAAACTATACCCAAGTTGGTACCCACTAATAACAATCTGTAAATAATTAATAGTAATAAAAGGAGCTTATTTAGTTTAGCAAAATGACGATGTGAGGATGTATTATATGTTATTGGATCTTGCATAAATTTAAGTTTGAGAATGTCATGCACATTGAAGCATCGACACAATAATAAACTGTATTTGCTCAAGCAAGTGAAAGCATTGACATAATAATAAACCGTATGCTTTGAAGGTGCGGATATGTACTGCCCACAGATCCCCTTTTCAAGTCTCTGATCTGCTTCCCACTCCTAAAGATGCCCATTTCAAGATTACTTCAGTTACAAAGACCTCTATTTTTAAAAAGAATTGCCTGAAATGTGGCCTAATTTGTGTCATAGGGGCAGGGGTTCACATACAGTATGGGCATGAGTCGTTATCAATACTCCCTTGTCACATCCCTGGAGAAAATTGAGTACAATTCTAGTACAAGATTGGAGTGTGCACATTCCAATCTTGTAATATAGATTGTACTTGGTGTATTTGAATGATGCTCCAAATGTGCACATTCAAATCTTGTACTAGAATGGTGCTCGATTTCTACCAGGGATTCTTTCAGCTGCACCACAAGACCCCTGTATTCAGCATTTTCAGCTCCACTAGACTCCAATGCTTTGAAAATTCTTAGCCTGAAATAGAGGCCAAATTCCAGTTGCCCCTCCCATGTTGTTTGCCCCATTCTTGATAACAGATGGTTTGGAAATATTTTTTTAACATTTTAGGTTGGCGTAAGTGTCAAAAGACAAATTCTGATTTGGCATTCATGGATCACAAGATGGGTGAGTCATATTGGCCTATATTCACAAAAGTTATTCAAGGAATAACTTTTATTCTAGGATTAGTCGTTCTTAAAAAAGAGATAGTTCAGGGTCCTGAACTATTAAAGTTGGATTTCATAAAGCCTGATATAACTAACCAGTGGAATATCTTTATTCTTCTTTTGTTAGTACAAAATGGTGTAACCAATGGAAGAAATAAAAAAAATATTCCTGGAATAAATTTATTATCTTTTTGTTAATACGGGCCATTGAGTATACTTTAGGCTGGATTTATTAAAGCCTTTTGCGGTGACAGCTGTCATAATTTCGGTGCCAACATTTAATCAGAACAATGTTAAGGTTAAGAAAAATGTTTGTTTGGCCATAGATGTGTCGGTCAGGAATTCTGTTTTTTTTTTTAAATATTTATTTTATTTTCTTAGCCTTAAAGCTAAACAAGAGCCAAAATATGGGTTGAAAACTTAAAAACCTACCTCTTTAACTATATGAAATGATAAGGCCATACATAAGAAATTGTAGACTAACATAGGTGTTTTTAGATCAAATGGTTCTCTGTCTTTCATCAGCTTTGGTCCAATCCAAACCATGAGGAAATATGAGAGTATGATGACGATGGTGGGTATCGGCGACTGCATAAATAGCCAGTCTTTTACTCTGGGATCTGATGAATGAAATTAAAAAAACAACGAAGAAGTGGTTAAAGGTGTATATCCTATTTTGGCATACTGGGTATGATTAATTTACCTTCAACTGAAAGACCTTTACCTCCTTAAGTGCATTCAGTTTTTACTCTCAAATTGCTTCTTGTTTAAGAAGTGTCAAAAGAATGTGTGCAACCCTGGAAAGTATGCAATACCTTTATATCATAGAAAAAAGTATGGAGAGACTCTGGATTTGAGGTAAAGTTGTGGAATTATTGGAGAATGCTGCAAATGCATTAAAGCAACAATGAGTTTTGGTGGCAGATATAAAGTACATATTGTACATTTTCCACCAAATTGTCCTGTACGCAGCTGGCAATTACTGTTTGTCCTGGTCTAGGCCAATGGTTGCATTTCTCAGTCAAAGTACCCCTCAGTTCCCGGAGTACACTCACATCTTGAAACTTTTATTTGTATACTCTATAAATCTTGAAGTATGCAACATGCAGCAGATTAACACACAAAAACCAATATGACCATACGGGGAAGAAAAAAAAAAAAAAAGAAGTACTCAATCTTGCTGAATATTCAAATAAACTTATTTTCAAGGTTTGTCAATATGATAACAACAAAATTAGCAACAAATAATATCAAAATCATGAACGGTTCATGTACAAAAATTTTAATAAGCAGTGATTTGGTATTAATCAATCCTAATCTATCAATGCTAGTCTCTTACACAATACAAAATCACCAGTTCACAATGTTGTAGAATACAAGGAATGAACTGCGGAGCTTGTATCAGAGTCTGATTGCTTGTTGCATACTTCAAGTTTATAGAGTACAGCAGTAATTCGTGAACGCGTATTCAAAGTCGTGAGTGTAGACGCAGACCATTTCAGAAAAATGTTTGTGTGGGAGATGACTGCGTGGTCGCACATTCATGAATTGAATCCACAAACAATATCAGCATTGTTATCAATTTGGACCTGACTTTCTAGTTTCTATTTGATTAAATGTGTAATTTCTGATCACTTTCACTCACAAAATCAAATAGGAGATTTTGATACAGTATGAAAGTGCATATTTTTTCTCATAACCTCTGCAAATGTTCATGCCCATATTATGTTTCATTGGAGATATATTGACAAAAAAGTGCTTAATTAGTGGTATAATTGGTTTAAAAAAATAAATGGCTCACTTTCAGAAACCTTTTTGTTTCTAGCATTAAACTTCACAATTGTTCTATATAGGTGATGACCCTTCATTCAAATAGGGAAAAGGTGTTTGTTAAATTTGTCACCAGATTGGAATACCTACCTTTAAATTGTACCTAATATTCCTTTTCAAAACTGGGTAAAGTAGACCATTATGGCCGTAGACTTAACATTTTCTTTGCTTTGCATTCTTACTTAGAAAGCCCTTTCCCCATCCAAGATAAATAATTATTTGGGGAAAAGAGCTCTCAAAATGAAAATGAAAATGTACAGGTATAGGCCCTGACTTTCACAAGTTTGGGTATTTGGATCAAAACCAAAAAAATGCGGGTCTTGGGTGAGAAGCTCCATTTTGGTTAAAATTAGGGGACATTGGTTGAAAAGGAAACTGTTGCTCTTTCAGTGATAGCAGTAAAATGCAGAAGAAATTTGTTGAAAATGTTCAAAAGATAAATTTGTTTACACAATTTAAAGCTTTAAGTTTGAAAATGGCAAACAAGTGAATGAAAAGTAATGATTCATTGGGTGAGAGTGGCCAGACAGCTTGCTGATGGATGTTTTTACAAAAAAAAAAGAAAAAAAAGGGGGGTCATTGGGTGACAGCAACTCTTAAAAAGAGGTCTTTGGAGCCTTTATTACATTCATGTCGCTTCTAAAGAGTGTCTGGCTCTCACAAGTTGTATTTGACCTTCATTTTGAATCAATTAAAAGCGTACATGCTTTCATCAAAACTCCAACAAAAGGCATTCTTGAATTATTAACCCATTAACAACTGGAACACATGATAGGCCCTATGGTAATTCTAATTATTGGCCACAATGAAGTTGGGCCTATCATGGAACAAACTCAGTTTGTTATATCTTAATAAATAAGCCAATCATTAATGCAACATTGATGCTGTAAATTCCAAAGATGATAAAATCTGTTTACAACTTTACATCCACAATCAAACTGAACATTCGTATGCAAATGATCAATAAGTATTCAAAACCCGGGGGGGGGGGTACTCAAGTTTGGTTTGGGTAGGGACGTGCCGCAGGGAAATTTGAAAAGCCACCCATCCAAATACCAATTTTCAAGAAAAAGGGACCCATCCATATACCAAATCTTCCAAATTTTGAGTCAAGTTTGATCAAAAATTGAATTTTTCCGCCCAAATTTGCGCTATTTTGGCTAAAGTTTTGTGAAGAAATGTCAAAATTTGCGTCATTTGGCGCAAATTTTGGAAAATTTTGAAAAGTGACCCATCAAAATACCACATTTTGGGAAGAAAAAAGGACCGATTGAAAAACCAGAGAGCCTGATTTTGTTTCCCGAATTTGCGGCACGTCCCCATAACCACTTTTGTACTAAGTACCCCCCCCGGGATTCAAAAGGTTAATGATTTCCATATAGTACTCAAAGGGTTAATGGTTTCCATTCATCAAAACTTTGATATTGACATAACATTTGGCATGCATGTTTCAATGCACATTTTTGAAAGTGCAATTATTCATTATTCATACTAAAGAAATGCAATTCCATATAAAAATTTCAATTTTATTGCATGATTAACTGCAACTCCAATTTTGCCAATGCTGAATGTTGTGCAGAAATCAAACCAACATTGATTTTGTATAATTCCAGTTTTATATGAATACAAAATACATTTTTGGCTGAAATACATGCAAATAAATACAAGATTTGATTTTTTTTCAAGGATTATTGTGTTTTTAAGACACTTTTCATATTGAGAAATTAATGAACTGTTCAAAGCACCAGGGGGGGTAGGACATGACGTCAGCAGATTTTGAAACTCCCATTCAAAAAACTTGAATTTTAACTAACGCTCAAAAATTTCATTTTAGCCCTTACTTAGTGTATAAACATGTGCAGATTTCAAAACCGTTGGGGTTGGGACTTCAACCCCAGAAAACTAAAAAGATATTGTGATTATTATAAAGAACTACTTTTCTTTTCATTTACGCATTGAAATATACGGGCGATACCACGGATGACTACGCATCAAATCTGAGTAAACAGTCCGGTAAACAGGCAATTAAAGAGATCGTCCTACCACCACTGCAAAGCACTAACTATCATTCTTCAACGGTATTATGGATTGAGATAATCAATTTTCCAAAATTTGGGCCTTTCCTGTCCGGCTTACATGTAAAACAGAACACACAATCTTCCATATCAAAAATGGTGAAAAAAAGAGAATTTGAATAAAAATTCCAATAAAATAATGGATACATGTACTTAAAGGTGTAGGTTCCGATCACATTCTCACCCCCCTGGGCTCAACCGGAATTAGTATATTTTTTGATGCCATATGAAAGCCCATATTTTTCTGATTCTAAACCCAAAATTTCACCTCCAAATTCTTTATAGTTTTGTAGACATACAAAATGTATACCGTGGTAGCATAAAATGTAAAATTAATTGGTATACCTATTTTCTATTTCTTTTGTATTTACATTAACAGCCTTATCCCCAGGGTTGCATACATTCCTTTGCCTCTCCAGAGAAAACAAGAAGCACTTGAAGGTTGGAATTGCACAAAATGCATTTCAAACGTCAAGGTCATCAGTTAAAAGTAAATTATTTACAAATTAAAATAGGACCCTACACGTTTAAAGTAAAAAATCAAATTTAAATATCAGTATCAGCAGTAGATAGCTCTTAGTAAATTACAATTGTTTTGTGCAAATTTTGTCATTAAAGGTTTTGTCCTGCAAATAATTTGTTTTAGCCCTGTCCTGCAAATAATTTTATTCTGAGATATATGCAACTAAATTAACATGGTACTACCATGTGTTGATGAAAACAAGAATAACATATAAAAGTGCATTATAATAATGTGTGTACACTGAGTATGCTATAAAGAGCGTAACCTGAGATTTGATATGATGGATGATAGCATCACTATCAGTACTGGCTTATTATTTTACCAATAATGGTATTCAAATACTGATTTCTAGCAGCTTATTACTTTACCAATGCATGTTAAAGCAAGAAAACATCACTTGAAATGAAGCGCATATTTTGCTTAATTCCAGATAGCAATAATGGCATTCTGCTATGCCCCTCTTATTACAAAATAAAAAAACATATTTTACTCAATTTGTGAAAAATCCAAGACATGCTGGTTTGCTAGAATGACTACGAAATATATTTTTTTACATACAGTGAACAAATCAAATCTGACAACCGGGCTGGAGGTGGGGTACTCAAAGTATGAACTGATTGGGGTGTACCACTCAACTTCTGATACCCATACCTATTTGTAAGGTTATTTTTGGCTAAAATGTGAGTGATTTGACATTTTTTTTTGTAATTACTGATTTAAATTGGGGCCATATCTATGGATTATTTATAGATTAATAAATGCATGAGTGAAATGAGAAAAAAATCAATGCACGCGCGGTCAATTTTGATGCGTCCAATTCACGAGCCCTGTAGTGCATTGGACAGTTATCAAAATTTACCGCAAGAGCACTGATTTTTTTCTCATTTTACGAGCATAATGGAATGCAAATTTATTAATCTAATTCATACACGACAGAAAAATAATATTGTATCTTTTGTGAAAAGAAATAACGCCTTTAATATGACCATCAAAGTCCAAAATTTCATCACCCGACAAAAACAATGAAACATTCATACGCACTAAACGCCTGCCATGCAAACTGGGACACAACAAGCGCAGTGCATTGTGAAGTTCCACTGCACTCGGCATACTTTATATTCTTGCGTTCTGATTGGCTGATGACACGTGGAGTGTTAGATCTTAGCCAGATCCCTCGACCAATCACCCCACTCGCCATTTCCCCTCCCTGTCTACTACCCAATACACAATTGCACCTCTCTCTGTCTAATATATTCCATTGACCAAATCAATACAGTGACCATTTCCCCTCTCTGTCTACTAGATCCAACACGGATATCGTGTCTATAGCCATTTTGGGCAAATTTATTGACACGATCATCGTGCCTATATCCTTGGCCATCCAATACACCATTGCCCCTCTCTCTGTCTGATATATTTCATTTACAAAATCAATCCAGTGACCAACACTTACACAATCATGAGTCTCAGCAACGAGTCTGGGGTAATGCACCGTCCCAGACGAGTATTTCACACATAAACAGCAGGAGGAAATAATATAAACTGGAAAATCTGGTCATTAGGCCATTCCGGTCATTATACTGTGATACTACAATTGCTAGCTAGCTGGTCGTGATAAAAATATACAACGCTCTGGACCAGAGCTAGTGGAGTGTATGAAGATAAAGTAATTCAACTCCTGAAATTCGTTAATTCAGTATGTGGTCTTTTCACTCAAAATAACACAAATCTTACCACTGAATGACACTGCATAGAGGTAGAAATTATAAGGATCATTCACAGCATCCATTACTAACTCCATTGTGTCTGTCTGGCTATATGTTGGATTGAATGTGTCACTGGCGGGCAAAAATCTTTTCAAGGGTGGAAACAGTCCTGAATTGCTACTCCTAGAAAGAAAACAAATTTACTATGTTTTAATATCATTCTTTATATTTAACTACATATTAAATTGGTACATCAATGTTTAACACCTTTGAGATTAAAATGTAATGTATACGAACCTGCATACTTTGCGCTAAATCTATTTTTGTGCTCAGCTTGCCTTGCGCGAAAATGTACTGTGAAAAATGGAATGCTGACCAATTAAAAATACCACAAAATGCGCAAAAATCAAAACCCGTGCATTGTGCAATGATTCAAAATTAGTCGCGCACAAAAATTACCAAGAACGATAATATTGGTTTTGTGATTTTTCTTAACAAGTGTCACAAGCTTAATGCCCATCATGGTGACGAATTCAACTCCATCACGTGCTTCTCATCATGCTTATGAAATGCACTCAACTAATATTACTTTTGCGATGCGCGGCAAGCACTACATAATGAGGCAATGTTGATAATTATCAACAATTTGTCAACATTGGATTTCTGAGATTAATCGATTGTCAACAACGAAAATGCTTCTTTGCAATGGTAACAACCTTACTCCAACAGATGCTGGGCATGCTTTCTAAAACGTAATGAAAATCAGTGTGTACTGTGCAATATATGTAGTTTGAATGCCTGATGTGATCATGACCTGACCAGTTTCTTTGATCAGGAGAGTATGCACACATCCATGAAATCATGTTGCTTCACCCTTATCTGAAAGCAAAGTTTGAATTATATGATAACAATTTGCTAATTGCCAATCCCTTTAATCAAACAATAATTACTTGCTTTAGACATACAATGTACATGACTGCATGTACTCTCAGTGTAACCATCTTCAATTTTGAGGGAACTTAAAAATGCATTTTTCCCACACAAAAAAGGAATACATATTATGTACACCTACATTTGTATTCTGGGTTGTGTAAATAAAAGTTAAAATTGACAAGAAAGGCCCAATTTTAACCCTAATGCATCCCCATCCAACATCCAGCTGTGGCAAGCTACTGATTATAGCCTGTCTCGGCAGCACTTTCATACTCTCAGCCATATATATATCCCCCATCTAAGATGTAGCACAGGGGTGTGAGAGCTAGGTGATAAAAAAGATAAAAATGGTGACAAATTGCTCAAAACAGGCTGAAAATGAAACAAAAAGCTGAAATTATGACTCTTTTGAAGGCATAAAAAAACTGAAATCAGCTAAAAAGTTGAACTCTCACATCCCTGGTAGCAATTGCTAGGATCTAGAAACACCACTAGCAACATCAGTGTGGAGTGAATAGGATGTCAAATTGTTTCCAGGAGTAACAAAACATTGGATTTGTATATAATATGAGAACTTAAATAATTTATGAACTCTGTTTGATACCCTATCATTAGAGATGTGAAATTCACCCAAATTTGATACCCTATGTGAGACTTGCACAGCACCACCAGTCCATGTTAATTTTGATATCCCAGTCAAGTCTTGGGACCTGTCCATTGTTAGGCCTAAAAAATTGTTGTGTTGCCCTTTCCGACCAACCTTAAATCTGACAAAAATAGGGCTGGGATTCCCCCTTTTTTTCTATTATTTATTATTTTTTCAAATTTTTCTATAAAAGTTGGCGTTTCTAGCATAGAAACTCACAATGTGTTGAAATAACAAATCTTTGGTGTCCTGTCAAAAATAACTAATAAATGATCTTGTTTTGTCATCATATGACTTTAACTTGCATTATTTTTAAGAGATTTCCAAGTTCAAAATCTCCTTCAGGAAAAGTATAAAAAAAAAAAAAGATATCCCGACTTTAAAAATTCCCCCCCCCCAAAAAAAATTATTATCCGGAATTATTAAATTTTTGCACCTGCTGTTAAATGCATTTGTGGTGGTTCTTAATCAAAGTAATCATGTTGAAGTTTGATGACAACATGCGGGTTTGTCACATGTAATCCCAGTACAATAACTTATTAATTGAACACCCTTTTTGCCTGAAATCCTGTGTCCAATTGACTCTTGGAATTCTTACTCAAGGGTGAAATACACATTCTGTGCGTGAATCACCCGGGAGCTTGGGTGACTGAAAATGCTGATCAGTAACTGATAATTCATCCAACATGTTTTATCAACGAGTCCAAGACCCTGAGGCATAAGCTATATTACTGATCCATTGATTATTGGATTCTGGTGCATTGTGGGAATGAAAGGGATCACATGGCAATATAGCTATTGCTCACATATCATGAGATTTTTTGAGGCATTTTCGGTTTACTGTACTCTCCACCCATCAAAAATGTCCTACCATCACCAAACCAAGGCCCTCATGGCAGGGATCTAGCTTATTCTTTAAAGATACTCGATTTTTTTTGCAGCACCATTGTCTTACCAATTTCTTACCCAAATTCTTCCCCATCTGCAGGCTAATTTAGGGAAGATGTGCATCAAAAAACTACCCGAACCTTAAACCTCTTAACACATCTTTAGGAGTTGATTTAGAAGAATGACCCTCATGTTTAGGGATTTCTCGCCTAGTCTGATCCATATAGGACCTCTGTTTTTTCAGTGATACTATCCACAATACAAATCTACCATCACATCATAATTCATCCACTGACTACTAGAAAACCCAGAGTTCTAGAAAGGCCACTGATCTCACCCCAGAGTGGGTAGTAACAGGCTTTCTAGATCACTAGTTATACCTTTATATTGGTCTGTGTCTTCCGAAAAATAAAAAACAAGGGTTCATCAAACTCTATCTCACCCAATATGGAACCATGCTCATGGCTGGTGCCCCCTCAGCCATGGAAAATCTTTTAAAGTTGAAGCGTAAATGGCACAATTTGGGCACCTATTTATAGGGATATTATTTAAAAATGTGAACCCATGTTTAGGGATTCTGATACTGAAACTAGGGCCAGTTTGTAAGGATTTTTCCCATTTGGGCAACACGTCCATGTAAACCCTTCACTTTGAATGCCTATGTATCCTTATTCACAATCTCTTCCCCCAGATGGGTAAGCCTGGAAATCTGAAAATAACAAGCTGCACCCTTCCTACAAACCCTTCCTTCTGAATACATATATCTCTTTCCCCAAAACCGACCCTCTGTAGGGGAAATACCAAATTGTACTCTTCCCTACAAACTTTATCCTCTTGTTGTTACGTATTTTGCTGATAGCAAAGTCATTATGCAGATGGAGCTTTATAAAATCGGGCACCATACAATTTGTAGATCAACGATTGTTGACACTGAGTGATCATCGAAGAAAGTGCTTGTAGAGTCAAAAAACAACATCCAGATTTCATCTTCATTAGTATACAAATAATGAATGTTATGAGTGCAATGGGAAGAATATTCTCATGAGATGAAAGATGAAATGTTCCATTTAACGAGGCGAATCCATTGCACGAATTGGAACATTCATTATTTGTTTTATATAACTCATACAAAGATTCTTGCCATTTAATGAATTTCTAAGGCCAAACAATGGTAAACATCAGCAAAATTCAAAACAGAGTGCTTTTTTTATTTTCCATTGCACGGGTCGAGTGCAATGGAAAATAAAAAATGCACTCTCGTCGAAGAGTTGAAAATGGAAAAAATGATGAACATCCTTCAACCAATCAAATGACTAGAAAATAAATGAGCATTTCAAATAGTAAAGCGGTAGATATACTTCGTCATTCTTGTAGTTTGTAGACATTTTCATTCAGAATTTTTCTATTGGTGATTGGTTTTTAAGAATGGTGTAAACTTTCATTCTGAATGAACATTTTCCCATGTACAATTTTCCCATTGTCTAAATCATAACCATCATTGCAAGAAGAGATTTGCTTACCATGAATAGATCTAGGCCGTAGAATCAATATCAAACATTAATATACTACCCAAAATAGGTCTCCATAATTTTAATGCATTCTCCATAATGTGAAAATTTAGAATGAAAATTCTCATTCAGAATTAACAGTTTACTCCATTCTTAAAAACCAATCACCATGAGAAAAATTCTGAATGAAAATTCTCATTCAGAATTAACAGTTTACTCCATTCTTAAAAACCAATCACCATGAGAAAAATTCTGAATGAAAATAACTACAAAAATGACAAGGTATATCTACCGCTTCAGTTTGTATATTTTTAATAAAATTAAATAATCTAGACTATTTTTGTGGAATTATAGAATATATGAGGCACGAGTTAAGTGCAAATAATAAGGTTCCCTAGTCCGTAAAGGAATAAAGTGTACCAGTCTGAAAACGAAGTTCAATGCCTAGGGGTCAAATTTGTCAATCAACATTGAATCCTGGGCATTGCAATCAACACAATGAATATTAGTAAAATGGGGGATATGGCAAATCGGAAAAAAGTCACCTGCTTATTAATTTAAAGCAAGTGAGAGTGTACATATTACTGTTGAAAAGCTGCCACACCATAATGGCTGCCGTGGTGGTCTAGTTTTCGGACTGGCCAACCTGATTTCATTTTCTGACTAGCGAACTCCGGCTAGTTTTGGGGGGCCGCTCAGATATATTGATGAACACATGCGTGAACATAGGTTTACACAATCTCCCCTAAACATGTTTGCAGCTTCCCTTGAAGAAATACCCCCAACAACAATAATATGCAATTAAATTTGCTCTAAATTTTACCCCCTAAAACTAAAGTTGGATTTTTTCTTCATGTTCTAAAAACACCCCTTTCGTGGACATTTACTGTTTTTGTTTGAAATAAAAGACCCCTTTTTGTTGAAAACCAGTGTTTTGGAACTGGCACTGGTTTTAAAACCACGAAAGCACTTGTTTTATTACTCATTTTCCAAAACAAGTACCAAAACAAGTGGTAAAATGAGTACCAAAACGAGTGCTTTTTTACTTTACAGTGTTTAGACCTCTAAATTATGTGCAGTGCTTTCCGTGTTGGTCAGGAAATGACCCCTTTTTCTCAGGCTGTGTTTTTCTGTTCACAAATGTGTACATCAATATAGTTTAGTGGCCCTTAAGGGGTTATCTAGAACTTTGGGTTTTCTAGTACCCCGGTAGTCAGTGGATTAAATTTTATAATAATAATGTGATGGTGGATTTGAAAATTTATAGTACGGTATCACCAAAAAAACAAACAAATAAAGGTCCTATGGATCGGACCAAGATAGGCGAGATAGACATATCATAAAAAGTGAGATAGGCAATTTTATTCACTAATTAAATTTTATACCGTGACATTTGCAATGTCAAAGAGACGCAGACTTGAGTTAGGCAATTTTCGTTTTGGCTTTGTAGTTCTAACATCATGTTCAAGGGCAAGGTCATACATATTTTTTATATTACTCACAGCAGATGTCCCTTTCAATCTACAGAGCTGCATTCAATTTCTTCAAAATGTTAGATAGGCAATAATTTTATTTAGGGCGATTCCTTTTATCAGTTTGTGGCGCGGTTGCGGTGCATTTTGCACTGTAAGGGTACTGGTAGTGGTATAATTTAAAGCACACAATTGAATTGACCAAAACATATTCAAAACGGATGAATCGCTCAAGGACCAATTCAGGTAAACGCATGGGTTTCCGGATAGCCTCACCGCAAACGGACCGGATAAAAGTAATCACTCTCGCTAAAACCCATTATCAATTCCAAACATATTGCATGCGGAACGCATGCGGAATTGCATTGAAAACGGACGGTCAAAATTGAATCTCAGCTTAAACCTGATCCTATTCAATCATGCTTTAAACCTGCTTTAAATTATACATAGTACCCTTACAGTGCAAAACGCATCGCGACCGCACTGCAAACGGATAAAAGGAATCGGAACTTTAGACCCATGGCGATGTACATGCAACATTTTTTATCATGCATGTGTATTTAACAATCATACGATAAGGCCAGGTAAAAAAATATAATAGTTTCTCCTCCTCGGGCGCATGCGTTTTGGCTGCCGCATCAAAAAAAAAAAGGATTTTTTACTTTTTACAAATTTTCTTTTTCTCCCAAAATTTCACTGAAAATCTGTTATTTCGTAATCTACACTTGATCGATCTTAATTTCTTAAAATTTTCTCTTAATGCGTATCTGTTCCATTTTGCTGTATTTCCCATACCGTATTTCAACTCTTGACTTAAATATTTGTTAAAAACGGGTTGCAACGTATTTATGGTAACAGCCCGCTAGTCCGAAGGTTCGCTTGTCCGAAAATGAAATCAGGTTCGCTAGTCCGAAAGCGTTCTTTTCTATACCTGAGGGTTTGCTAGTCCAAATTTGAAAAAAGATCCGTCAGTCGGAAAATAGGGTTCGCTAGTCTGAATTTGAAAAAAGATTCGTTAGTCCGAAAAATGAAATAAGGTTCGCTAGTCCGAAAATGAAAAAAGGGACGCTAGTCCGAAAATGAAATAAAGTTCGCTAGTCCGAAAATGAAAAAAGGTCAACTAGACTAGTCCAAAAAAAAAAAATAATGGGTTGCAAATCAACAAAACTGTTCTTCTACTTCTACGTTGATAATCAGCGTATTTTAACATACAGTCACGGTTGCCCTTAGTTGCCGGGGAAGGTTCCCCTACTCTTATTTCCAACGGCCGTAGCCTAGCCCGTGACGTTCTTTACATCTGACAGTGTGTCAGGAACACTTCAGATGGGACCGACGGCTTTACGTGCCCTCCGAAGCACGAAACAAGAAAAGTTTCTTGCTAGGGAAACAAGGAGACGTGCCGGGACCGGGGCTCGACCCCACGGCAGATGTTCTCGTTGAGGGCGCTGTAACATTTTCAAAAACTGTGCCAGCGGAGTTTTTAAGCTCTAACTTTTATTCTGTTTGTGTTCGATGGATAAAAAAAAAATCTGCATTTTCTTTGAAACAAGACCTTTCAAATGATACCAAACACATGCTTTGAAATAAAAGCGCATTTTTGTTAGGAG
>JXSR01S008593.1:14939-33998 GCA_000969725.1 Ophiothrix spiculata
AAATTCTGATAAGAAAGTGAAAAAATCAAGAAAATCTAAAATCTTGATTTAAATCAATGATTTTTTTAAAAAAATCATTTGATTTAAATCGCGATTTAAATCGTGATTTAAATCAATTGATTGATTTAAATCGTGCCAACCTTGCCGGGAAGTATGCAGCACCGTTTCCAATCATTAATCCTGAAAAGTGTTGTTTACTCGCGTAAAATGCACACGCAATTGCCAATGGTGTTATGCAATGCTCAAAATTTTCGTGTCCGAGAATTATTTGAAACAACATTACGAAGAGTTATCCATCCAAACTCTTCGTAATGTAAGACGAACCATGTTGATAAACATCGCCTTTAAGTTTGACAATGACTACAAGTAGTTCCATCTTTTCATTAACAGCTGATGGCATGACGTAATTTGGTTGTGACATAGCGCTCCGCGTAACTAAGCTTACTGAACCGTAAAATAGTATAGAATTTGGCATTATAAAAAATCATCAGATGTAATAACTTTTATCTTATTAAAATAAATAGCGTGTCAAAATTGTGAATATTTTCTTCAGTTTGCTAAAAAGCCAGATCTACTTTATATATTAAGTGTAAGAACGCTGTTGTTGAATTATGGCACAATATCAAAAAAGGCATAATCCTTCTCAAATGTACAATGTACGGATCTCGGCGCGCATCTCTTGATGATTGTGACGTTTGTAATACAATCAACGAAGTGTCAGAAGTATATTAAAACAGTACTCTTTCTGAAGACCAGGTGATAGCAGCGATGGCGCTGTTTGATCATAGTTTTATGAGTATTTTTATGAGTATTTATCCTTTATTTGAAATCCTTGGATCAACGTCACATGTTATTCTCCAAAATTACCGTAAACACGCTGCCTGCTGGGCAGAAACCTTGTCGGAAATTCAATGAAATTGACATTTTATGGACCTCAAATTTGATTTCAAAGTATAGCAGACATTTTTATGAACGGGATTATTTGCCATTTGTAAGTATACATGTAACGGAAGTGAATTAAATTTGAGGATTAAACTTTTGACAATTTAGAATTACTGCGATTTCATGAACACGGTAGGACACAACTTTAGACACAAGTAGCCATGTGTCTGTGTAACCTTATGGAATGAATGGAGTAAGGTTACATTCGATGGAACTAAATGAGGCTGAGGTACTTGATCATCTAAATAATCCATACTCAGGGCTTCATTTTTGAAAAATGCGGAAGAGCTATAAGTTACTCTCCTGAAAGGTTCAAGGAGAGTTTTCAGAAGAGTGATTTGAGGTTACATCATTAAATATTGCTGGTTTCAGCAGTTTGAGGTGAGCTAAATATTGCTCTTCTAAGAGACTGTTTGGGCGAGCATAGGAGAGCAATTACTCTAGCTCACCTTAAAAATGAAGGCCTGCATACTTGTACTTTTAAAGTTTAACTAATTTAAAAAGATCAACCAAAAACAAAAACAAAAAAATCACTTACTCCAAATAGAGCCATCTACACATCCGGGTAATTTATCTCTTATTTAGACTCAACTTTCCGGATGTAGCATACATCATTAGAGGTCACATTGTTCGTGGCGGTTATGATCGTAGTATTGTACTACAGTCGTGACGAACGTAAACAGATCAAACTTTCCCCTTTCCATGTGTTGAGTTGGATCAGATAAATTGTGATTTTTTAGAGTGAATATTAATTATTATACTTGTTATATTTTGAAATCAGTATATCAGAAAGGTAATAGAATACATTGTTTCATTTACTAGCAAGTCTAGCCTAGATGGAAAATGTTTTTGTTTACCACGTTGTAGAATACGATTCTTACTACTTTTGCAGATAGTGAATTTTTCCCGTTTTTGGTTGATCTTTTTTAAAGTAAGGATTGTATAGATGATCAAGTACCTCATTCTTGTCAATTAATGTTTTCTCCTCCCTATTTGATGGTCAAATTGTTTTGACCTTTTTCCAATTTCTTTATAAAAATCATGACTTTATTGAACTTAGCAAATCTTGCCAAATGTTCACCTCGATTCTCTCAGGCCTATAGATGTATTTACATCGGAAGGCCTGTGTTGAGGCTAGGCAAGTCTCAAATGATGTGCCAAGATGATCAATTTTTTGAGATTTTTAACTGAAAACGTTTGGAAGATGAAGTCTGCCATTTTGTGGTCCGCCATTTTGTGGTAGTTAGTGACGTCAGCGTAGGTCAGTCTATGCAGTAAGAATCGTAGACTACAATGTGGTAGAATTAAACATTTTCCATGTACGCTAAGCTTGTCTACTATTCACAGTCTGTAATATTAAATGAGTAGCAGAACATGTTGAACGAGTTAAGGTGGTTTCAGACTAGCTGTCGTTGTGGCACACATCGTTGCGGCATACGACCAAAGATCTGTAATTTATAGTTGTCGTACTGTAGCATGACACATTTGCATGTATATTGCCGCAATGGTCTGTCGCAAGAAAAGCTGAATTTATTCCAACTCAAAATATCTTGTCGTTGCGACCACCACGACAGGGTAATCAATATTTCGGCTGCTTGTCGTGCGGCAAGCAGATGCGACACGTCGAGTTTGCGCACTTTGAAATTTTGCCGGTCGTACGACAGCAAGATGTGCTAGTCTGAAACCAGCTTTAAAGGCCAAGCTTACAAGTCACAAGGAAAATACGTAGACCTATGTAATTCAGTTTGTTTACAAATGGGCAACCAAAGCGAGGCCATTTATTATAATTAGCTCACTACACATGTGCAACTCCAATAACTCTCTAATTAACATATCACCCTCGCACTGCATGTACGCGAGTGCCGTGTATTTAATACAGGGAAAATATTCCCTATACAATTCCAAATTATAGACGATGGGGCATGAGCTCTGGAACGCTCGTTTCGTTGCCCCCTTGTTTTTCTCACACCTTACAAATATATCAGCACAGCAAGCAATGTTCTAGCAGCAGACAAAAGCAAACTAAAAGTATTTTCCTTAGCAACAATAACATTCTATTGGAGAATTATACTGAATATCATCATTGAGGTAGAGGTTATAACTTGCATATTGTGTCTATTCCTATTTCTTCCTGATGTTATTTTCCAGCAGGGTCCTGTAGAGCCCATGCAGGTTGATGTCCAGCCAGAGGGTAATGATAGTCCAGAAGACCTTGTCTACACGGTAGATAACCCATCACTGGTAAGCAGGCCTGTGCAAGCTCCTAAATTTTTGAGTCCTCTGTCACACAACGTTGCTCTCACATCAAGATTTTTTTGCTCCAGTATTTTTTGTTGTCAGGCAAATTATCACAATTGATACATTTTGCTTTATTCTGGTATCCATCCTTTAGGGGTGCACCATTAGATTTCCAGGGGGGAAGCTTTTAGAAAAAATCACCCTCCACAGGTAGAAGAAAAAAGAATTCCCCCCTGAACACTTAATAGGGAAAAAAGCAGTAATTTCTAGCGAAAAAATTGATCCTGATTTTTACAGGGCACAAAAAACAATTCAATCCCACACCCAACTTCCCACTCCCCCGGAAATCTAATGGATACAATGTATTATAAGTTAGTATTCATACAACTAACATGGGCTGAGAAATCAAACCCAATAAGTGCGATTCAAACAATGTTATTATTTCTGTGTCTTAAAGTTGCGTATATTGTAAAGGTGGGATAACATTACTCAGACTTATGCTGCTTTCATTCTCGTGTAGCCAAGGGTAGCACCAGGTCCAAAATCTTGGGAGACCCTAAAAACTTTAGAGCATGTATAAAATACAACAAAACCAAAATTTGATGACTCCGGATGCATTTGATGACTCAGAAATGCAGCCTAGCGCTAAGCTTGCATGTAGCTTTGTCGCTGCGTGACATATATTTTTTGCAAAAACTTGCAACTTCCAGTTGTCGCAGCACCAAAGCTACATGTCGCTGAGATAATCGATATTGGCAAAATTTAGTTGCATTGCATAGTTTTTCGAGTTGAAATGAATTCAACTTTCGAAGCGGCATGAAGCGACAAAGATGCAAAGAGACAAAGGGACAGTAAGTATGAAAGCAGCATTATATGCCTTTCTTGATCCACGAGCAAAGGTAATCCCATTCACAAGCCCTACACTGATGTGCGCAGGAGTCACACGTATGAAACGCATGCATCTCCTATACATGTTGTTGTGCTGTGTTCATTAACATCCTGAACTATGGGCACGCTTCATTATATCAATTTATGATGTGGATGGGCACTTATATTTATGGTGATAAAATATAAGTGGGGCATTACTCTTGCACATGCAGCTTGTCATCATAACCAAAATGGTGAGTGATCTTGCATGAAGGATATCAATCGGACCCTGAATATGTTATGCCACTAGAATTGGGAGCTTAACATGAAGACTGTATTTTCAAGCTATTTCAATTTTACATGTGATTTCATACATTGTAAATACAGGATGTGGAAGCCTATGCAGCATGTTACACAGGCCTAGCCAAGGTGAACAGGTTGCTGTTCATCGCCAAACATTGCCCGCCATACAAGACAGAAGCCCTGCGCATGGCATTGGCGTATACATTGTCTACATACAACACACAGATGTATCAGCTCATACACAGGAAACTATCTGAAGCTGTGTAAGTATTGCCAAACATTGCCCGCCATACAAGACAGAAGTGTACACACCATGTTATTAAAAGCTCAAGAGTTCCAGTGAAATTGATGTTTTTTCAGTCTCAACATTCATTTAACTCTTACTCTGCCTGATTAATGATGCTTCAGGGGAATCTGACCTGATTTCTGTTGATATAGCTAAAAGATTTGCTGATGTAATAGACCATTCCTATAAATGACATACTCTCACTGTTGATGGGGTAAATCCAGGGAATTGGATGAAGAATTGGAACTCAGAACAAGGCCAAGTATGGTATGACCCTACTTGGCCTCCTTCTGAGTTCCGATTCCCCGTCCGATTCTCTGGATTTATCTGGTTTAATTTTACAAAATGTCCAAAAACAGTTTCTCTGTCTGTTAATTCACTTTGCTGGTCTCTGAGATTCAAAAAATAATATAAACAATTCAAAGATCATCAAGTGCAAAAGAATTGATGACAGTTATTCCATTGCCGCTCGCTTCCACCAAGATGGACACACATTTTCATCATTTCAAAGTCACTGGTATTGAGCATTGCTTAAATGAAACAGACTCGCACAGATTCAAAAGAGAGGACTTCTGGCAACATCAATTATGCACTTTCATGCCTTTAGGTCTAAGATAAAAAATCAACCTGTTCATAGTACAGTGTTTTCATTCTTTTTTACACAGTTTTATGCCACCTTGATGAAGTCACTAGTTGGTGTCAAAAGCTTGGCATTGGTTGTTTTTTAATAAATATGATAACAAAAATATCTGGTTTAAATATGTATATTTCCTCATCAACAGGTCCAACATTTCAGTGTTACCAGATGCAGTTGCCGGTGTTGTACATAATGTTCCACCATTAGATACCGCCTGGATAGAGAGCACAAACAAAAAAGCTGCCTTGAAGCTGGAAAAACTCGACACAGATTTGAAAAATTATAAGAGCAACTCTATCAAGGAAAGCATAAGGTAGGCGCATGGAGTGTTTTACCACTGGGTTTCTCCAACTTGTACCCCTCCACAATGATGGGAGGAATTAACAATATATCTGACTTTGCTGCTCTGTAAGACTTGCTTTAGTAAGAAAACAAGTACCGTGTACTCAAATACTAACATCACATTACTATAAAAACATACATAATTTCTGTGGTGTCTTTTTAAATATTGTGTGTATATTTTACTTCAAACTTTGAACTCAAGTTTATATATATTTTTGAAAGTATAGAATGAGGTAGAATCTAGCGTAAAGTAATAAATATGGATGAAATTTACCCCAAACTTTTACCTGGCGAAAGAACATCATTCTATTAACTCCACCCACATTCTATTATGTCATGAATGTCAATATTACTGTGGTTTACCATCCATCCTGATGATGTTAAACCAACATTAGCCGTCCATTGCCAATGTTGGTCCATTCAGGTTTTGCTATCTGGGATCTACCACAGTGGCATTTACCCAAATGGACAGAGGTGTAGGGCCTCAAGCTTTTATTTTTCTTAAGCGGGGGCCAGGCGATATTTATCCTATATTAAAAGTCAGGTTTTTGCGTCTGGTGGGACAGAAAAAATGAGACCCAGGCGACGGTATTTTTCTCTACTACAGCCCCCGGCTCTTGCCGTGTACAATTTCTGAAAATAGTACATATTCATCTGAAGGAAATCAAATAAATTGTCCTTTATTGATAAATTCTTGATTTCCAAATCAAAATGTTCCAAAATATTATATGCAATTTCGGAAATGGCTCCTGATTCCAAAAAATGACTCTTGGTTCCCTAGACATTTTGAGGACCAGAAGCCGCTTTTGTAGATTTCTGGCTCCTGGTCCTTGTCTGCTTAAGAAAAAGCTTGTACGGCCTTGTGTCCATAGGTTGTTCCCTTGTGGCCTGTGCCCTTGTTTTATTTTCTATTGTCCCTAATTGTGGTGCGTTTCATAGACACTTCATTCTGCTTGGTGATCATATCAGTGGCCTTGTGTACAGTAGATGTTTTCTGTAACCTGCAGCATGGAGAATGGACATGTTCATCATTCTTGGTGCTGGCAAGTCACAGGAAACATCTGCCGTACACAAGACCACTGATATGATCACAAAGAAGAAGGAAGGTTATTGTCTATGTAGCACATCAAAATTAGGAACAGTGGAAAACAGAAAAAGGCAGACGCCTCAAGAGAACAGCCTATGGATGCGAGGCCTGGGACAGATGTGTCCTCTACTCTCACCATTCTAACAAATGCCACTGTGGCAAGGATTGGTAGATGTCACTGATGCTTTGAGTGGCATAATTTTACTGTGTAATATATCGAAACATCTTCCCCATATCGTTACTTGCAGGAGAGGTCATGATGACTTGGGCGATCATTATTTAGACCAGGGTGATCTTAGCAATGCATTAAAATGCTACTCCAGAGCAAGGGACTACTGTACAAGTGCCAAACATGTCGTTAACATGTGTCTTAATGTCATCAAAGTCAGCATCCATCTACAGAACTGGTCTCATGTCTTGAGTTATGTCAATAAAGCAGAAGCAACACCAGAAATATCAGAGGTAAGTCTAGAAAGAAGGGTTGTGATTGGAAATTCAGATTTTTATCTCAATGTATAGGAGTTTTCATAAGGGCAAGATCCACAAGGGCTTGGGATGTATATCCATGTACGTCGATATTTATTCCAGGAGTGAATATTGTGTTTCCAAGATGACGTGTCAACCAGATGTGTATTTACGCTGTATAGTCAACTGCGCATACGTGTTTGCGCCTACGCGTAGGTATGTGTCCGTGCCAACACGTAGGTATGCGTCCTACCAAGTTGTGCGTCTGATGCACATTTGCAGCATGTGAGGTGCATGCACATATCATCAGTTGGATCTACATAGATGAACATCCCAGGGATTTACATGGATACACATCTCAAGATCTTTTGGAGGGTGCTTCATAATCAGAGTAATGGGTCTTTTTCAGATTTTCCTGCTATTTTAAGATTGGTTTAGATTGTGACCAGTTACGCTTCTGAGAGAGTATTAGAAATAAAAGATTTATATATTAGAATAGAATATAGTGATATAAAATCCTGAATGATACTAGGGCTTTTGCATCAGTACTTTTTTATTTATTCACGGTTGCTCTGCTTTCAAAGTAAATTTACTAGTATGCGCTATCTCTAATTGCTCCTCTTGACTTCATATTTTAGGGAAAATGCCATACAAACTTGAAATATAAAAAGGAGAAGTAGATTGTGCTACAAATGTGTAGCCTATCATCTTTGACCCCTGGGTAAAGTTGGTGACAGAGTGGCAGTCACTTTTTTGTACTAAGCTGTAGATGTTAGGAATCCTCTCCAAATTGTCCCTTTGAAATTAAAGGGACCTGATAAGGTCCCTTTAAACATAATCCCTTAGGAATGTAATGAAATCCTTTATATTTCTACTTGAAAATTACGGAGTCCCTTAATTAAGACTCTCCAATATCCCTGTAGACTTTAAAACGCAAGAGGATTCCCAGTCTCTCTTTAACAATCAAAAACAAGTTTAAAGGGAGCTTAAAGGGACCTCAAATTTTAAAGGGGCAATTTGGAGAGGCTGTCTTAACCATATCTTTGCAATTCAAAGATGTTAGGATTTAGTACTTTTGTATAATTTGCTTTGATGATTTGTCATGAAAAACTTACATTCAATCCAGTTATTTGCAAAGTTCTGACCAGGAAAACAGGGCAATCCATTCATCTGTTTTCTGTGAGCTGACGCAAAATTTCTAAAGTATGACACATTTTACTTGACAATTTGACAACATCACAATGTTTCGACGACTACAAAAAACCTCTTGAAGGCAGCCTTAGAACAAAAAAGCTCTCTTTGTAATTAGCAGAGGTTTAACAATAAGAAATGATTGGGTCACTCAAAGTCCTTTTTGATACCAAGCTGAAAAGGCACTACTGGCTAATTTGATCAAATATGACATGGAACTTTTGTGTGATTTGTGTCCAACAGAAAGAGTCCAAAGATAACTTGATGATTATAACCAAACTCAAGTGTGCAGCAGGATTGGCAGAGCTAGCCACCAAGAAATACAAGCAAGCAGCCAAGTACTTCTTACAAGCTTCCTTTGACAACTGTGATTTCCCTGATGTAAGTCATGAGATCTGCTTCCTCATTGGTCAATTTTATGTTTTTGATATTTATTTGGCCAGTTAGAGATTATGTTACAGAAACAAGTTTTGAAAGAGTAGTAATTGATTCTAAAATTGAGCATTTGTTGCAATTACATATAATGACTTATTGCTTTTTTGACTAGACCTTTTTTCTACAAAAAAAAGCGAAAAGTGTCATACCTACCGGGAGGCTCAGGAAGGGATGAGATGCAGACATGACTGTGATGACAGATGGCTATTAAGTCTGACTTACAAGATTTTGTCATGTTGAGTCTTGATAGGTTGCAGTAAAGTGGCAATTTTCAAAATACACTCTCACAAAAAAATGAAATTTTTCCCCATGAAAGAAATATCAGGTGAATTATTAGGTTGGGGAAAACCATTTAATTAGCAAATTTTCAGTATCACATGTTATTGATGAATGTAAACTACCTTTTTTTTCTCCTTTCAGCTGTTGTCATCAAATAATGTGACTATGTATGGTGGATTGTGTGCACTTGCTTCCTTTGACAGGCAGGAGTTACAGAAAAATGTCATATCTAGCAGGTAATGGATATTACTTATGACATTTAATACTAGTATTAGTGTGCTGTCTAAAATTACAACTTGGGATTCGGTGATCATATGTTTTCACATTCTAAAGCATGTGATGGTATTGGGTTTTAGAAACTTTACTCTATTTGCTCTGTGGTTTGGAAGTCACGTAAAGCCGTTGGTTCCCCTGTACAAATAGACTCCTTCATTGGGTATGTATTTCATGCAACTACTGTGTATCATTTATTGATTGATGTTAGCTCTGAATACATATTTTATTGAGATTTTGGCAAAGCAAGCCAACATGTTGTGTTGAGTATAAAGTAGGATGCATAGAAAAAGTACTAGAAAACAAGAACAGTACAAACTTAACACTGACATAATTTATTTCTTCCACAAATGCAAAGTTACAGAATAAACACATCAAAATTCAATATTATTATTATCTGTAAATACAACACTATGGAGGAGAACTGGGAAATAAGCATAAAGCCTGTCAAAGTCCCAGACTCCAAAAAAGAACTAATGGGTGCACACTGTCCTCTCTATCCACAATGCGATGGCCACAGAGAAGAAGGTGAGGACAGTATGTTTCATTATGATGATAAAATGATAAAATAAATTTATCAGAACAAAAATATATATTCATGATAAACACAAGAAATATGAATACGAATCATCTTTCAATCCACAATGCGATGGCCACAGAGTAGAAAGAAAGGACAGAATATTTTAGACCTTATGATGCATGGAAAAATAGAAGAATGCCTACCAAGAACAGTAAAGACTTGCCTGTCTGTGTTTTAATTAAATACAGCTATGGTTGCCATTTGTAGCCTATATATGTGACGTGTCATGTCGAAAGGTATCTTAAGGGTCCCAAAATCAAAATTGATTTTTTTGGCCTCATCTGAAAGCTGAGATTTTAAGTTTTAAAATGACACCTTACTTTTGGTTATTGGATGTTCAGGTGCAAAGTTACATCCAAATTGGCAAAAGGCAAGGGGCTAATTCAGAAAACTATAGTTCGAAATTCGAGAGAATCAAGTTTAAAGTTTTTGTACTAAGTAAAACTTGATATGATTTTTATCTTGGTTTTTAACTCATTTTTCTTATGTTTAGGATGTTGGAACCTGATTAATATGATAGAATACACTTCAAAAGTAATGTTTCTGATGAAATTAGAAATTTGGACTATGCTCAGCTTCAATGGTCATATCACGTAATTTACTATGTCGACCTTAAGGTACTTTCGATATGACAGGTCACATATTTGTTTTAGTTTCAAATATACATTAAACTTTATATACCCCATTTATTTGAGAAAAAAAAGATCTGATTTGATTTTAGATCATCATGTTTATTTTTCCTTCCAGTTCTTTCAAATTATTTATGGAGTTAGAGCCACAGTTGCGTGATATCATCTTTATGTTTTATGAATCCAAGTATGCATCATGTCTGAAATTGTTGGATGAGCTCAAAGATAACTTGTTACTAGACATGTACCTGGCCCCACACATCAGTACGTTGTATTCCCAGATCAGGAACAGGGCACTTATACAGGTAGGTTGGAATAAAGCAAGATAACTTACATTGTATTATCAGATCAGGAACAGGGCACGTATACGGATGGAATAAAGCAAGATAACTTGTTACTAGACATGTATCTGGCCCCACACACCAGTATGTTGTATTCCCAGATCAGGAACAGGGCACTTATACAGGTAGGTTGGAATAAAGCAAGATAACTTACGTTGTATTATCAGATCAGGAACAGGGCACGTATACGGATGGAATAAAGCAAGATAACTTGTTACTAGACATGTATCTGACCCCACACATCAGTACGTTGTATTCCCAAATCAGGAACAGGGCACTTATACAGGTAGGTTGGAATAAAGCAAGATAACTTACATTGTATTCTCAGATTGGAAACAGGGAACTACAGGATGGAATAAAGCAAGGTAACTAACATTGTATTCTCGGATCAGGAACAGGGCACTTAAACATGTAGGTTGGAATAAAGCAAGATAACTTGTAACTAGACATACACCTGGCCCACACATCAGTACGTTGTGTTCTAAGATTAGGAACAAGGCACTTATACAGGATGGAATAAAGCAAGATAACTTGTTACTAGACATGCATCTGTCCCCATACATCAGTGCATTGAATTCCCAGATCAGGATCAAGGCAAGTTAACTTGTTATAAGATATGTACATGGTTCACACATTAGTTCGTTGTATTCCAAGATCCGAAACAGGGCTCTTATGTAGATAGGTGGAAATATGACAAGTTCTTTGTTAAATGACAAACATGTTTCAAATTACCTCACTTTAAAGACTCCTTTGTTTCTATTCTTGTGTCTTCACTCTGCAGTATTTCAGTCCTTATGTATCAGCAGATATGAGAAAGATGGCTGTGTCATTCAACACCACAGTGGCTGCATTAGAAGATGAACTGATGCAGTTGATATTAGATGGACAAATCAATGCCAGGATTGATTCACATAATAAGGTAAGGTGCCAGGACAGGCTACCTGATTTAAACAAAGGTATTTATGTGGCGTATCATTCAACACCACAGTGGCTGCTTTAGAAGATGAACTGATGCAGTTGATATTAGATGGACAAATCAATGCCAGGATTGATTCACATAACAAGGTAAGGTGCCAAGACCAGCTACCTGATTTAAACATGGGTATCTATATGCAGTTCACAGGCTGGGTGCTAATGTCCAGTCCTGATTGATTCACATAACAAAGAAAGATACTGCACTACCACCTCCCTGATTTAAACTGTTCTATTAAAGTCTGTTTCCTGTAGCAGGTCTGAAAATTGCAATGCGGGATGCATTTTCTTTTTACGATACTTGCACTGCAATGCGCACAGTGTTTTTGCCAGCTGATTGCCCAATGTGGCACTTTTTCCCCCAATTCATATATTGAATATTGGCAAGATTGTAGTTCATTTAAGAATCTGAATTGAAGTTCACGGAGTAGTCCGATGATACCTGTAAGCTTTTTCTCAGGAATATTTCTTTCCCCAATACTGGGATTTGTCATTTTCGTCAATATCTTTTTTATACAATTATGAGAGAGAAAAAAAGCTACGCGTGATTTAAGACCATCAAAAAGGGATGCGCGCAGGTCACAGGAAACAAACTTGTCAAGTGAATGGCTAACATCAACATATTTAGTAAGAGTTGTTTTAAAATTGTATCATGTTATTCATATTTTTCATTTCATTTTTGTGTCAGATTTTGTATGCCAGAGATGTTGACCAGAGGAGCTCAACATTTGAGAAATCATTAGCCATGGGTCATGCTTTCCAAAGGAGAACAAAGGTAAGAGACAAGTTCCCACTGTCTTACACACAAGGACCTGTATGCACAAAGCAGGACTAACTTTAGTCCTGGACTAAATAAATTTATTTCTTGAAAATAACACATTTTTTTTAAATCTGTATTAAATAATTTGTGTCCTTGCATTAAAGATATATGCTGAAATGACTATAATTTGACCATTTGTCTGGTTTGAAAAAATTGCATTTTTTTCTAAAAAGAACAAAAATTGTTTTAGACCAGGACTAACTAATTTAGTCTCGGACTAAACCATTTATTTGTTCTAACAATAATTGCAATGTTCTTAAACAGACAAATGAATCAAATATTAAAATTTTCAGTTTAAATCTTTAATCAAGAACATATATTATTTTCCCCAATTTCAAATTTCACTTAGTCCAGCCTTGTGCATACGGACCTTGGTGTCTAAATTTGCAATTAGTACAAGAGCCTGTGGTATTGATGGAAGATTTCAACCCTTAGGTTTGATGTAGGCTAAATGTGTTATTTACAAAAAAGATAGACCTCACCAACAGCAATGATCCACATTAACATGCACAAGGTGGTTTAGAATCCTATTAGTGCGCAAGAGGGGGGGGGGGTGAAATCCCCCTTATAGCCATGTTCTCGGTCAAATTTACCTTCGAAATTTGGTCAGTGGTGGTCTGTGTCTGTACAACTTAAAACACAAACAAATTGAAAATCAGAAAATAGGTTCATACGTGATGGTGATAAAAAACATAAACGAAGCTTAAAACTACTGCAACACAAAATTTTACTAATCTTGATAGGAGGCCTTTGGCACAGATCCCATCTAGCATCATCAGTTATGTGAGATGTTATGATGTCTGATCACCCTGGAAACACTGATGGTGATGTTGAATCAACCAACAAAAAGAGAGCTAAAGAGATTATTGACTGTGAAATGGTGTAAAAACTAGTGAGCTTAAATAAATTGCTATTATTTCATTTCAGGCGCTGATATTGCGGGCAGCAATGCTTAGAAATAACATCCAAGTGAAGGTGAGTCTTGATTGACCCCTTGATTAAAAGTTAATAATAACCTCCAGAGTATATGATGCATGGTAAATTGTGTACAAGTGTTGGACAGAAAAACCATGCTCATTATGCAAACTTTCATACACAATGTATCAGGAGGTCCCCAGTGCAAGTAGTCTATAGATTATTTATGGATGAAATTGAAGTGAAAAGAAACCTGGTTTCAAGAGTTTTGCATCACTTTATCATTAATATTTAGACATCTTTTCCCTTTATTTGATCTCAGCACATGTAATAATTCGCTGATCATGCACCAGTTACAACATAAATCATGACATTTCTTTCTGGATGTCACTAAAGACCATTTTGCTATATTTCATGTGCTTTTTGTGTAAGTACACTGTTACAAGGCGGTGGTTCTTCTTTCCAATATCCTTGATCATATCCCCATGGTCATAGTCAGTGTCGTACGAAGCGGGGGGGCAGGGGGGGCACTCGCTCCCCCTGGCTCGAAAAATCGGGACGCTGGCGGGACAAAAATTAAAATATCGGGACGATAGTTTACTACTTTTACCGTCCCGATATTACTGTCCCGCTAATTTTTAGTCAAAATAAGCCAATTTTAGCACAAATATCAAGGTTTTATATCAATTTTTGGCTGAAAATAGCAAAATTTTTGCGCGCTGCGCGCGCATTACAAACCGTGATTGACGGTATATACATCGGGACGAAGCATGAATTTCGGGACGGTAAATGTGTTTGCCCCCCTTGGCTTACATACCTTCGTACGGCCCTGGTCATAGTACAATACTTTTGGGTGTGATGAGTATGATGGATGGCTGATGTGAGGAAACGTTAATTGGGAACAATTAAAGGGTGTATTAATTCATTCATTTTTCCACAGCATGTTGGATATATGAATATTTATTCCTGTGATATTTATACTCGCAAATCATTTGGAAGCACAACATTTATTATAAATCACAAACATTTTGTGTGTAATCTAACAAAGTTATGTAGCTTAATTGAAATCTTGTTTTCACAGCAATAAAAAATGATCTTAACGTCATTTGAGTGCAAGAAAGTTGTATCTGCAATAGCTGCCATTTGTCAAATTTGGATTGCACATTGTATAATCTCCAGTCTTGGGTCAGTGGTTCTTGAAATGGTTCTTCAGGTGACACCGTCACCTAAAGTACCATTTCAAGAACCACTGACATAAGACTGGAAGTTTGAGGGATTTTTTTACATTCTTGTGACAAGTGGTAAAATAGATATAACTCAAGGCAGCCATTGCAGATACGACTTTCTTGCACTTGCATAACGATTTGTGATTCTCTACATCACTTACTGCTTTGCTTTGTATAAACCATTTCAAGGGATATTGGTTAAGAAAAAATAATTTAAAAACTGAAAAAAATGGCCTTTGTATATATTGACATTTGGATTGACTTGACAATGAAACATTGATTTATGAAGAAATAAAAAATGAGAATCTGTACTTGTCGCCATCTTGTTGGAGCCGAGTTATTGTACCTGCAGATTTGTTCGGAAACAGGCCTGATTGCTTAGCACACCGCATAGACAGCGTGTGCATTTTATTTCATATTCAAACCGTGTCCGCGTGGCCAGCAACATCCATTATGAGCTTGCCACGCTAATTTTCCCACAATTCCATTTTGAAGTCTTTAAAGTGTGGCATTCGCTGACGTAAAATACCAGAGGTACATCAATCTCCCTCCATGAGCAACAATTAAAGATGACCACCACCACATAGGATTTATATGGCGGTCAAATCAAAATGGCAGGGAGTACCTTTTCTTCTTTTTTTACTGACTTCTTTGGTTTTTCCAGACTATAAGCTGGTTTCAGAATGTCTGTCGTAGTATTGTCAAGCGTAACATCAACAATTTAAAGTGTGCAACCTTGACCTTGTTGCATCTGGAAAATGTTGCGACAAGCATGACAAGCCGATATATATCGATTACCCTGTTGTGAAGGTCGCAATGGCACGTTATTTTGAGTTGGAATAAATTCAACTTTCCTTGCGACATTCAACTTTCCTTGCGACAAACCATCCAGCAATATGGAAATGTGTCGTACCACATTACGACAACTCAGAATTGCAAATGCTTGGTCGTCTGTAGCAGCTACAAGCTACAACACGACAAGTACCCTGAAGCCACCTTTAGCTGCCATTTAAACCACCATGGAGAGCAACTTTGGGGATTGGTTACCATGCACAGCAACTAAGGTGACTGACTCAGATTGGCACACCTGTATGGCATTAGGCAAAAAAATAAACAAGTTTTGTTTCCCGTGGGTGGTCAAAAAACCTAAATGCGAAATGTGTTTTTTTATTTTATTTTTTTAAATTTTTTTAAGAGGTTCTAAGGCAAATTTTCATTGAAAATCTGCATGGGTGATGAATTTTTAGTAAGAAACCTGTGCGGTTTCGATTGTTTGTTGGAAAGAAAACATTTCTTTAGTAATAATTTTGTAATTTTACCAGTTCTTTTAATCAAAATGGCTATTTTTGTTTTTGTTTTCTTAAATATCAAAATAAAAAAATGAAATGCGCAAATTTATGACGCCAAAATGAAATGCGCGCTGCCCACAGGAAACAAACTTGTTTCTTTGTTTTGCCTTAAGTTACACCAATTTCCCAAAGTCAGTTCCTTGGTGATGTGATCAAGCACTGTGCATTGAGACATAGTATGGCTTGAAATTTCCTCATTAAATCTGTGCTGCGAAGCAATACGATTCATACAAGAAACATAGCTAGTTTTGACAACTTTATTGTTAATACCAGGTCCCTATATGCTGCGGTAGTAGTGACATAATGAGCCCTACAAGTGCGATCTAGTTCCAAATAAGTAATCATGTCCATAGTGGTTCCACTGATCACACGTATTAACACAATAGGCGTACGTACATACAATATCACACCATCTTTTCACTCACGTTTTGTTCACAAACTGAAAGAAATATTGACAGGGATGACCTGCCAGTCTATTATAAGACTCTTTTCTATAACACATTGCCTAAAATATGCTTATTTTTGCTTAATTTGGATTCAAAAGTACTAAAACTGAAATAAAAATTATTTCCCATAGACTAAACGAGTGGCAAAATGCCCACCACGTTTGTTTGGAACCAGATCACATGTGTTGGGCTAATTATCATAAATATGGCATAACTACTTCTGCAGCTTATTTATCTGCGAGTGCCATATTGTCACCGCATATTGTTCACTTTAGCTGTACCGTGCGGGTTTAAGAGTCTTTTTGTTGCTTGGTTACGTATAATTTTTGCAAATAGCGTCCTAGCTGTAGTAAAGCTTATTTACATAACTGATTTGGTTGGTTGTTGAAAGTAAGTTGAATTTGTTTTATTTCAATTCATCTTGAGACTAAAATGATGAGCTAATTGAATTATCAAGTTGTTGCAACATTTATGAAACACTCTAATGCACACCATGGTCAATTCAGTAGCACACTTAAGATTGACAGGTTTGTTACATTTTAACAAATGCAACAGAGACTCTGGAACACAGCATTTAAGATGAATCAGAATATAATTGCAACATGTTGATCACTGATATTTGCTCACTGTTACTTGTATTTGTCTCTTTCATTTTTCCATTCTATCATTCTTATGGGATATTAGTTCTCTAATGTGAGTGTGAATGGAGGTGAGCAGTAGCTTGGTCTACTAAACAATTCTGTCCATGTGTCCATTGTAATTATTTTATATACCTACTTGTATATATATATATAGAACCCGGGTCAGACAGAGTGAAAGTCATCAAGCTCACTTTTTCTAAGGACAGCTTTGAGTCACTATGTAAGGGAATATTTCTTTGCCTCTCTGAAATCTCTGAAATATTTCTGCAATCCAAAAGTTCATTTTTTATTTCAAGCTTAATTTCATAATGTAATTCATTATGTAGCTAATTCCATTGTAGCCAATCGTTTTCAAATTCATCATCATAATAAAACTGTTATAATAGACATCACCATTATTATTCAATAATGATTGGAGATGGCTTATTTGAAGCATAGATTGTGCTAACTTGTGGCATTTATTATGAAGATAAATTTAATTCAACTTCAAACATGAAAAGTGACTTATGATGACTTTTGGTATGTTTGAAGGGATATCTTTTGCTTTCCTTATGTTAAATCAATCTGTATTCAGATTTATTTAATTGGATTGGTATTATTATTTTGTATCATTATACTATATTTCATTATGAAAAATAGTTACCAGGTTTAGAATTCCGCAATTTTGCAGATTTTATAAAGTTTTCCGTATTTTTCAGTAATTTTGAGTAAAATTAAGGCCTTGTTATTCCTTCAACTGAACCAAAAGCTAAAATACTTTTCACAAGGAATATCAAAAATGCTATTTGCAATAAACCTGCTCTATACAAAGGGGTATCAAAAAGTTTTAAGATCACCCAAAAGGTAAAGAGCTATATTTAAGAATTTTTTTTTAAATGGTAGCTTGTCCTTCTGTTCAATTTAATGCAATTTTGGTCTCAAAAGTATTTTTATTTTCTTTATAAATGGCGATAGATGTCAGCAACCTGCCTACCCTGCTTTTAAACCAAATGTATGGAGAAAATATGTTATGATAAAGTCCCTGCATTTGGAGGTTTGCAGTGCCCAGCAAATCTATGATGACATGCCCAAAATTTAATAGTTTGATACCATTTGTATAGGGTAGTGTCTCCTCTTTTCATCGATACTAAATTTATTGAAATTAGCCAATGAATGACTTCATGAAATATGACCAACCTGAAATTTTTTGATTTTAAACAAACTACAAATGGATCTCATTTGTCTAAGGTGTGTATTTCGATCACTTTCACTCACATTATCAAATTGGAGATTTTGATACCATGAAAGCGCATATTTTTCTCATAACCCCTGTAAATTTTCACACCTATATTATGTTTCGTTGAAGAGATATGGTCAAGAAAGTGCTGAAGTAATGGACTATTTTGTTAACAATAATAAATATCCTATAGGTTTCTATGGATGTTTCTTGGACACATTTTTGCCTATAGCATTAATTTGGTTCAAGTATACAAATGAAACTTTACGATTGCTTTATATAGGTGATGACCCTTCATTCAAATATGGAAAAAGAGTATGTTGATTTTTTCGCCAGATCGGAATACCTACCTCTAACCCTAACACTTTTGACCACTTCTTCGTTTAAAAACTATCTCCTCGGAAATATGCAAGTCAAAAATCATGGGTTTCCCCCTGGATTCGAACCCGGGACCCCCCGCTTCCCGGTCCAATTATCACTATGTCAAGCCACTGAGCAGGCGCTGCCATGGCAGCGATTTCGTGATCATAGCTAACTCGGGTCTATGACGTATTTGGACTTAAGCGAATTTCTTAACTT
>JXSR01S008594.1:30988-44829 GCA_000969725.1 Ophiothrix spiculata
TTTTTTTAAATCATGAACAAACCCCTGGAAATCAGACAACTATTTGCAGGTAAATAATTGGTCTGCAATATTCATTAACTCTGCTTTAATGACACATCCAAGCTAGAATATTTATACACCCTTCAGTCGCATTTTTCTATCAATATGTAAACTCCAAAGATAATTTTTTGGTCGCTCTGGTTCATAAAACAATTTTACGTAGCCAATGACAAGTATTTTCTGCTGTTTTACGATTTACGATATTGTGAAAAAATCGTAATGTGCATCTCAAAACTATATATATTCAAAACAGTCGGATGGGTTTTAGTCGATATTGAGTTCTATGGGGATTATCGTGCTTATAGATACACAATTTAAAGTAATGAGTCATGTGCTAACTTAGATAAATTAGATGATGAGTGAAGCACGTTTAGATAAAACCCATCCCTTAAAATGCCGATAAATATTTTAGAGTTACATGGCTATTTAGAGGTGTCAGCATCAAGGTTTAAATTGCAAGAAAACGTCATTAATAATATCATTTCAATATATTTGTATTTTTATCAAGCGCCATATAGAGTTTATCCGCTACTCTATCCTGTTCAACAGATACATAGATATCTTCCATCGGATGAGGTACATGGTAAAGGACTTCCACTCTCTTCTGTAGTTGTTGCCTATATCTTAAGTATAAAATAACAGTGATTACAAGAAACAGTACAGCCAAGAATGATGTCGTGAATGTTGCTACAATCCAGATTAACTCGGAAACAAAGGATGATGGACACACGTTTTGACACTGTGATTTCATATCGACACTATTTTTGATAGCATTTGTCATATTTTTTCGATGCGCACCATTGTCGTATGAAGGAGGTAGTCTGGTATTCTTGTCTATTTCATCATTTTGTGAATTCCGTACAATTCGTAAAGGTCCTATATGACACCGTCCACTCTTATCAGGAAATTCAACGCTTGTCATTTCACAAATAAACATAACACTATCAAAAGCCATGCTTGCAGTGAAATTTATATCAGATTTAACCGTGTCGGATTTTTCATAGACATACGGCGTCAAACTTGCCGAATTCCCCATACTCGTCCATATTAAACTTACTGTTGGAAATCCTTTTTTGGAAGTGCACGTTAACGACAATTGAATTCCTTCAGGAATAGAAAGGCTTTCAAAATTAGAATCACAAGTTGGATTATCATCCATCGGAAAATGCATAATCTGGAATGTTACGGAATCAAGAGCGATTTCTTGCAAAGCTCCATCAATGATTTTACAAGTGTATATTCCTTCATCGGCTTTCATAGCATTCATAATTGATAGAAAATACACAACTGAGCCATCCTCTTGTTGCCTAACTGCAATAAAAACATTGTCGCTTGCTGATGATAGGACGTCCTCGTTCAGTGTAAGTCTTTCTAATTTGTTGTCTAATTCACGAATGAAAGCAACTCCATAGTCATTCCTCATACCAGCAACTTGACAATGCACAGATAAAATTCCACCTTCATGAAGAGGATTAACTGGAGCAATCACCGTTACCGTAGCAGTCAATACAACTTCTATTAAAATACCCCCAAATAACCAAATCATACAGCAAAACATCCTTGCTAGTTCAGTACACCAATGCATTGTGTAGTTTGATGAAGATTGTCTCAAAAATGACAACATCTAAATATACGTAGACCAAATCTGTACCACAACTTACTGAACGATGCATTAACCACACAAATGAAGAAACAAATAGCTGTACAATTATCTCATTGCCATTTTCCTAATTTTCAAAACGCAACTGCGAATATTTTCAAAAGCAATCACTGATATCCTTGATAAATGTTTATGTTGTATCTAATAAAACAGCGTTGTCCTTTTTCGATATATTAAATTAGACTGATTCGTAATGGAACTTAACAATCCTTTCTGTTGAGCCACATATCTCCAAATGTTCTATTCCTTGGTACTGGCAATGAATACACCGAACCATTTCAACAATTATGTCACGACTACATTTCCTGCAGTGCTCGGCAAAACACACATTTCAGACAGTTTAAGGAAAAGGCAAATATTTTTCCTCGGATGGTGAGCAATGACAATTTTAGCGTTCAATATAAGCAAATGTCAGCTTTAAAATGTTCCTTCCTCGACTAAGGCAAGCAATTTAAGTGTTTTGCATTAGATAAGCAAATACATTCAACTTGTGAAAAATCGATGTCCCTAGTGGAAGCACCTGCACAATTGTGCTATGGTTTCGGGTAATGGCTCTTACAATAAAGACGTTATTTCAAAAGAGAAAAGATGTATTATAAATTTGACCGTGATGCCCAAGCGCTGGGTAATCTGCGACGGTAATTTCACAAATCCATTTAACAACTCTTGTGATGTATTCTTTGTATCAATGCGTGAAGTAACGAATGAAAAGAAGCTTTTCAAACACCCATTTGAGTGATGCATTATAGATCGCCTTCTATCGGAACCGGCTTTCCAAAATCATTTACATATGCGTGTGTTTGCTTATGTTTGAGCTTGCAAGTAATAATACCATTTTATAACAGATAATATGATTGACACATTTAATTTAGTAATTATAGTTGAAGAATGATTAAAACATATTATTCGTGTCAGAAATTACATTGAATCAGCAATTGTTGTAGTATAGTTATATATTCTAATTGAACTGGTATTGAGAAAAATTGCCAACTCGCACTAAAATGCTTCGTGATAAGAATTTACCACATGACCTTTTTTATATATAGGAATTGATCGAAAGAAAATATAGAGTTAATACCTTTGTCATTTACTGATACTATTAGTTATCCCCTGTTCGTCATGCAATACGACAACATATTAATGGTTTGGGTTCGTATCACACGAGGCTGTGATACGAACCCAAACCATTAATAGTTTTCGTATTGCATAAGAACAAACAGGGGATAACGAATTTATCATTCAGTTCACATGAGTAGAAACAAACATTTAAAAATTACTTGATGTTTCTGGCACTGAAACTCCTTCGAGTGTAAATTTCACTGGAGCACCGGTATTTTGAAACATAACAAACGCATAGTTTGTATACTTAGTTATTTAACGGTGCGCGCAAATGAATTATTGTAACAGAGCTGTGTAATACGAAAATTTCGTATTACCCTTATGGCAAATTTAACAGAGTAATACAAAAATATCTTTCATGGCTTGAAAATGACAATTGACCAATGATATTACAGTATTTATATCTACTGAATGATAAATAACTATACAGTATTTTGAGTGGAAATATGCTATTCTCACAATCAAGAAATGCTGCCCTTCGCAAAATTGACGTCTAACATACGAAGGACAGTTTTTATGAGGCTTGTTCCAACTTAATGATCACACAGTCGCTTTTGCATTATCAATCAATATAGGAAATAATAATGTAATGACGAGGTTATTTTCTGAAAATTGTAAATCACACACTCATACAAGTTTTCCTACTCTTTTATACAATTTAATAAGCAATTAAAAGTGCTGAAAAATGCCAACAAAACGTTTATAGTGGATCTTATAAATAATATTTATCAAAAGTCTGCATCTTTAAAGCCAAATTTCTGGTAATATTTGGATCCTCATTTAGAAAAAAATGAAAGAAAGATAGCAACAAACAACAATATTATATATAATTTTTAAATCTAGAATATGAAGGATTTATTGAGAATACATATTGAAATGTGGACTTAACGTTCCTTTGTTACATCTTTATGGAAGGGCTTTCGGCAGCCAAAGGGGTAAAATTCTAATCTATCATTCAGTGGTTGATATTATTACAGATTAAGAAACTATTTGATTGTGATGACAATGCTTATGAGAAAAAATACTGGTTAGATTAAATGCATTAATTACACGACGTATATATCTATATTTTAGATATTTATTAGCGAAAATATAAAAAATTGTATTGACTGATTAGCTCTTAAAAGATTCACGCCACTCCTATTAGTAATATGTTGTAATTAACTAAATTTGAAGGTTATGTATTGAATGCGGAATACAAAATAGCAACGGTCTTATGCTGTGCTTGTGGTTGGTATTTTGTTTAACCTTAGCTTAGTATTAAGTGCTTTATAAATATTGATGGCAGATTGGAAATAAAATTTAGAAATTCGTGTAAACTGTTTAACTAAGGTCATTTTTGTATATATTGATGATTGACATTCATTTATATTCAACGGAAAAATACAATGTATACTTTAGGTAAACAAAAGTAGTCGGGGAAGAAATATATAAACTCAATACCCTGAGTGAATTTTATGTTTGTAAAATACAAATCTGACTTGATTACATGCATATATGCAAGTTTAGTGTTTTGAAATGAAACATCAACACTATGATTTTTTTTATTTCTATCATGTATTTTGACTGTTTGCAACACTTTGTTAATGTATAAGTTAATCTACAAGCAGTGAAATCTACTTTGATGCATCAGGTAGCTACACTTTTGACGACCACTTATTGCGTGGCAAAGTTTTGTAAATAATAACGTACATGATAGATACAAATTTAATTTAATATATTGTAAGTTAAAGTGTAGATGCTCAATTGGAAGCACATTTATATGTTTTGCAAACAGTCAAAATACATGATGGATAAAAATAATTAAATCATAGTGTTGATGCTTAATGTTAAGATCATTTTACAAATACAAAACACTTTATACTCAAACCAGACAGTATAAACAACTATACAGTATTTGACAAATATAACATTCAATCAGGGTATTGAGCACGAAGCGTTGTTAGTACGAGTTGCCAATAACTCTAAATACCAGTTCAATTAGAATCTAAATATGATAATATGCTATTGATTGAATGTCATTTCTGACACGAATGACATTTTTTAATCACTCGTCAACTCTAATTGCTAAATGAAATGTGTCAATCATAATATCTGTTATAAAATGGTGTTATTTCTTCTAAGTGCAAACATAGGCAAAATACAAGAATGAATCTAAACGATATCGGAAAGCATGTTACAAAAAAGCGATATATGATGAATTCTACTTTGACGCATCAGGTAGCTACAGTTTTGATGACCACTAAATTTGTTTGCAAAAGATTTGCAGATAATAAAGCATATTAAAGAAATAACAAGTATTTTAGTTATGGTGTTGATGCTCATTTTTAAGCACATTTTAAATCCACAAAGAATCGACATTATTTTAATTCCATTTCTTTTTTTGGCCGATGACTGTTATCACTCACGCATATTTTTTACATTATTTGATCTCAAAATCAATATTTAAACATAGCTACCAGTTTGAAGACAATCCTGAATATATATAAAATGTTTGAACTGGAGCGATGATTCTTTTATGATTCATATACAGGGTTTGCCAGAAAGAATTTGATTCACGTTCAATGCTTTGGTTCTCCATTGTATACACATTTTGGGACATGCATTTTTAATTAGACCATTTTTGATTTAAAACACTCTAATTTACCTTTTAAATCATACATATTGACCAAAGCTATCTTCATGTTAGCGAAATTTGTGTTTTTCCTGTCTTTCCACGACCTCGGCATAAATTTATGATAAAGTTTGTAATATTTCATCATTGAACAATCAATGCATCAGTCAATTCATCCGTGTTCGTTTTCACTGGATCAATGTGTTTCCTATATCTTTGTCCTGACGCTTCTCCCTGCTGTTGTGGGTGCTGGCCTTCTCGCAGCATCTTGAAAAACTGTTATAACATTGTTGCCTTATGACTTAAAAGCGTTGCTTTCTCCAAGAAGAACAATCTAAAAAGAGTCCGGTGACATATAATAAGAAAGCTATGAGGGTTTCAAAAAGACATTCCCACCCTAACCCCACAAACACCCCAGCCCTCCACAAGGCTAAAAAACCGATGATGCAAACCCTGCGCAGCATGCACTGTCTCTTAAAGGTCTTAAAAATAATCAATCAGCACCCAACACCTAAGGCTTCCCACTCTTCAATTGAGACCCAAGTTATATTGAATTGATATGGATAAAAGATATGCTTGGTACCGTAGTCGAATAGATGTTGATAAAATCTAAATATAATATTGCAAGAATCACTAATCATGAAAGTTACATTCTTTACCTTTTCACTGGTTCTTCATCAAATTATTAAAAGTTAACTCTTTGCAATTCAATTTGTTCTGCAATGTAATCACTGACCAAATCTAGTTGCAGTGTTAAAAATGGAATTTAATGTAAAAAAGAAACAATTGTTTGGCGTCATTAATTCACGATGTACAGTAGTAGCCAAGTCTCGTGTTTTGATAAGCTTAAGTCAACATGTTTTGTTTTAACTAGACGGCAATTGATACAAACTTTTTTTTATTCAAATGAAATTAGAATTAGCCATCGACCAACATCACGTGATACTCAATATGCGGATATTCACGTTTTATGGAGTACGAGGTCCAAGCCAAATAGATATGAAGTTTATTAGTCATTAGTTATTAATGTGTGGTGACAATTAAGATTTGCTTTCTTATGACGATTCTTTTTTAACATCATCCTTAAAATTATACTATTGTATCATCATGATCATAGAAGTGCAATCAGTAGTAATGGCAGGATTTCTTCTTTCATTTGTTAATATCGTTGTTGACAAAGAAAAATACTGCTGAAATTTTTTTTAACTTACCATGTAATGTAATTCGGCAAATAGTATAACAGAAAAAAGAAAGAGTTCTTTAGGCTGATAGCCTTTGATAACCAAAGAATTTGTCCATTGGGGTTCTAGATCTTTCTTTAATATTACGTTTTAATACAGTGTCAAAAGGTACCTTTATAGAATAGCCTTATAGGCAAAGGTAAAGGGGACGGTCTGTATTTACATATTTCGGAAAGCCCATCTATCTTTTGAAGCGATTGGACAAGACTCCACTTATTTTGTTATATTTGCGGTGAGGGAATCACCACATCTCCTTCGCCGTGAGTCTGCTACCTTCCCATCACTGAAGAATGACGATGTAATGCACTACAGAGTCCGTTTGAATGAATTTTCTAGCTACTAATCATTTGTGTAAAACGCACTTGTACATGTTCGATCAATAAATCATTGATTGCAACTTATTCCGTTTTTAAATAGACCTGGACTCACATGTGGGTAAGTATCTTGCTAAAGGACACCACACAAGCCACCCACCGGATTCGAAACCAAGACGTTCAATGTCCGGTGATTAAGAGTCGAGGACTTATACCGCTATTAAAGCCACGCATGTCCCCTACACCTAAGTGTCTTGTACCTAAGGTTAACATACAAAATGAAAGTTCATTTCAACCGGGTTTTTAGATTGTTTTAGTTTATAATGTCCACCGTCATATAGTCTCTGCATCAACAACATGACACGACAAAAAAATCATTTTTAAAACTTTGATAATGATAGAAATATATCCAGAAAATGTTTTTATTTTGATAAGACCGACTAAAAAGTCTGTTGACTTTGTAGGGTCAAATAATCATGTTGAAAAATACACAGCAAATAGCATCTCCAAATGTTCTTAGCTTTAAGAGTTAGGTAAGTGGACATTAGCGTTATACTGCTTACGTCTAGTATATATCATTCACAGAAATTGAAATTTGCAGAGAAAATTGATTTGAAAAGAGATTTGAAAAGCCTTTTTAAACCATAAAGATTTTATCATTTTAAAGTTTTCTGTTTTCAACCAAATGTACTGAAGCTTATGAACAGACTTAATGCAAAGCACATTAAAGGAATACGTTTTCGCATGTCCATATGTATTCTATTTATGTTATGATAAATGAATATATGAATAAAACCATGGCAGAAATAAATAAACAAGCGCATGACAAACTGACAAACTGTCTAAATCACAAGATCAAAAAAGTCCACAACACGCCAGCACACTCCTAAATTCCAATCTATACAAAATAAAATTTAATGGATTAATATAGAAAATATAAGAACAAGCAATGAAAGAATTAATTTGAATTTTGAACGAAATCATCGTCATCAAACATGTAGATATAAAATCGAAAACATCAATTCAAAATATATATATAACTTGCAGAAATTAAATAAATGTTGTGTAAGTCGCAGATATGATATGATCACTTCAAGTATTCCTAATACGGAATTATTTTCCATTTTCTAGCAACAAAAGCCAAACCAACACAAGACGGGACAAAAGAAAAATCTAGCAAACAAATAATCAGAAAGAAAAGAAAAGAAAACAAGCAAACAAACAAAAAACACCAAACAATAAAAGCAAAACAATACAAGCAAAACACCTTACAAGATACCATTTACAATTGACTTGTTATCTACGTTTTCAACTGCATTATTACATTAACGTTGAGTCATTTTAAGTGATATTCAAGACGAATGTCATCAGCTTTAGGGTAAGACTGTATTAAGTGGTGATAAATCTAAAATCTATCTTCTCATGCTTCTATGGATTATTTACTTTAATCAATTCAGAAGTGACCATAAATAAATCCTTGTATTATTCAACCTGTTAGACAGATACATGTGAATATTTAGTAAATTTGAATTCATTGGCCAACTTACAGCTGTCTGAAAAATATAGTATATCATTTGATATACGTATAGTAGTAAATTAAAACAATATTAATTTTGTTGTATACAGACACAGCATTGAAACATCCCTTTAAGCAAAATGTAGAGTCTTTAATCTGAAAGAATAATGACCTTTTAAAACTCCTAATGGTATATTCATATTGTTGAATGTCACATTCTCAAATATTTGCTAGAAAACAATAAAAAGTATGAAGTAATAATGTCTCCTTGATTGAATATAGTCAACTTGTACTTTGTTTATTTCAAGCTGAATATAATGTTACACATTTATCGTCAAATGATTTTTATTTTATAAAAAAATAGCAATTGGTAAAAATATTTGACCTTTATTAAAAAAATTGAATTAATTTAGATTGTTACTTACACATCATAACACTTTCAGGAAATTATTAGATTGTCATGTACACCACGAATATTTAAATTAGCTAATCAAGACTCAAGGTTTCAGCTTGCATAAAGACAAATAAGTATTTCAACTTGTTTGTTTCTGAAACTGATTTTGACATTAATCATTTTTAATGCTGTCTGCGTTTTTTACCTTTCAAGAGTGGAATAATTGTTTCCATCTTTATTTAACTTATTACACTATTTTTGAGCAATTTACAGTTTGAAATTTCTCTTTTTATTCATTTTGTACAATTTGATTGGCAGTGGTATTGAAATTTAAGGCTATATGCCATGTATTTAGTGACATATACATAATATAAGCTTCTTATGGTCAATGTTGTAAATGACGACCATATGTTGTTGACAAATGTATTTGCTAGATTCAATTATAATAAAAGTAACAAACACTTCTTGAAGTATTGTAAAAGCTACTGACCATCTTGTGTTCCAACATTGCTTCGCTTTTTCTACTGGAATATATATGAGTTCACTTTTTCTCTATTGAAGTTCTGTATAAATATCATCAGCTGAACGTTGGTAATTAGAGGGGTTAGAATGTGTTCTCGATCCGTATCCTGCGTATTTTGCACTAACAGTTATTATAATAAGTATATAGAAGTATTAAGGCAACAAAGACGGCAATAATTGTCGAAATTACCCAGGGTTTTGTTTTTTGAGTCTTGCAGATGTCTTTACATGACTTAGTATTTGTGTTCGTCGCAGTTGATAAATAATCATCTCTGTCAGAACTAGGAATCTTTTTAATAAGCCCAACCCAGTTTTCAATCTCACAAAGAAAAATATCACGATCGTTTTCCATAGTCACAGTTAAGCTTATAGAAGAGGGTATTCGTTTGTCTATTATATCCTCAACCGCGTCATCCAATAGTCACTGTTGGGTTGCCTAATTCGGAACTACAATTCAGCTCCAGTATATTGCCTTCCATTAGAGTAATTGGATCTCCCGACTTCGAGCACTGTGGGTCTGAAGCAGATGGGAAATATAACTAATCAGCTCGAATGCTATCAGATCCTACTTCTGGAATTCTTGGTCTGGTTCGTATTACTTTTACAAGAATATTCACCAACAATCTCATACTTAAAATCTGTAGCAGGATAAGAAGAAACGATATCAAATAATCATGTTAATTTATATTCAAACGGTGTTATCTAATGACAATGTGTTTTGTACGACACTCTGATAATTACACTTAGTCTTTTGAGCTGATAATGTTGCACTTACTTTACACTCGGATTCAGAAAACAGTTTAAAGAAGCAAGGTTAGTTTGAGCATTAATGATGCTTCTATGCGATGTGTATCCATTGCAGATGCAATTGAAGGAAATTGTACAATACAAGAAGACGATAAAGTTACACTTTTGTTTTAAACGTAGAACAGTATGAAAGAAAAATACATTTTTTCCATATCATTTGCATCAGATCCTGGTTTTCTATATTTGGAAAATCTTTTCTGCATTTTATAACAACTTTACTTATATTTTGTTTGTCACAAATTTGATAGTCCATCGAAAAGTTTAGGTTTAATATAAAATTGAATCAACATACATGTAGTAATATGACAAGATGGAGTGGAGGCTGATTTCCTTTTCTTCCAGTTAAAAGAAAAAACAAATGGAAAAAATAACAATTATATATAAAAAAAAACCGCTGTACACAGGATATAATCAAATCAATTAAAAATGTGATTTATACCAGCAACTTTTAACGCTAACAATTCATGGCTCGAGTTGTATTTTGTTGACAATATTTGATAGAAATAAACCAGTTGTTAGAGAGGTCAAGACATCCATTTTAAGAAATGGATGGCTTAAGAAATGCTTTTAAGTGATTTAGAATATACAATCTACATTCATTGCCTTTGGTCAAAAAATATTGTTTTCATTGAAAAAAGACACATTGTAACACAGGCGAAACATTAAAAAGTAGAATGAATATCATCACTAGCAAACGAAAGGGTACTAGAAATAACAAATGGATAAATATATTTGATTTCAACAACATCAGTACATGTTATCCAGATGGGCGGCTTTGGTGTTAACAATTAATGGTAATCATGTTAAGACTAGTGAATACAACGCGTAATTTGAAAATGTCAATGTTGATATCTTTAATCATTGACAATAATCGTAATATAATACCTATTCCTGAGGAGCAGACATACAACAAAATAAGACGAGAAATTTCAGGTGGCTTATACTAAGAGTTAATTCTATAGTGCTGAAATGTTTTATATGTAAGAATCTTATCTCTAATATTCATTAACTGAGCAACATCAAGCCACATCAAAATCATTGTTATTGAAAAGTATTCAATAAATAAAGGTTGTCGAATTCGCGTAGCTTATAGTAGTCTTTGAAAATTCAGTTATTTATTTTTCAAACCCATATTTTGTTATTTGATCTTTAACTTTTTTCTACATTGATCATTGTTTCTTTCACATATTCTCTTAAGAGTATAAGAAAATACAGCTCCGAACCATCAATCTATCACCTCACCTTTCGTGTGTACATACAGTCTTTGTGCTTCATTATTTGCAGTAGTTCGATACAATGCCACTTCATGTTTAATACTTAGTCCCCAAACCTGACAGAGGACAGAGGAAAAACCTCCAGTTTCTACCAGATTGACAGGCGTACTTATTTCAACATCAATAGCACCTAGTTCTTGTATAAAAGTAGAATAAAACAGAGGTCAAATAGAGATACATATCGCCTAACTATTCCTTTTGATAATTAGTGGTACAGTTTGCATTTACTAACTACAGCAATTGGTAAAGATGTTGTGCGATTGTTTTTCAAAAATATTATCCTTCTAGTACAAATGTGTAACAAACAGCTTCGTTTTCTACGAAATGAATTAGGTAAAATGCACCAACTATCAATACATGTAATATTACTGTAGCCAACCAGACTCTGATTGCTTAATATGTCCATTCTCTTTCTTTCGACACTTCATTATGGTCCTCTAGATTAGTCTGCTAGATAAAATACATGTATGTTGCAACATGAAACGACGAAAGGAAATGTCATTATATGAATACATCTATATATTAAACATCATGATGAAGTATTATTGAACTAAGCCTATACTGTCTCCAGTATTACATTCAGGAAAAAGTACGTAAATGAAGACAGCTACAATAAATGACAGTCCATCTTAGACCCATGAGTTGATAAACGCGTGATTAATACACACCAACACAGTCCCTTTTTGAAAAGATACCAATCTTGTACATTCAGAATTAATGTAATGTTTAAGAATTCAGTATAAACTATTCAACACAAATGCTCAAATCTATTCTAACTAGCTGTCTTAACCAAGTTCAGATTAGTTGATATCGTAGTCACTCTACAATGATAAATGTTTTACCTTCAAGATGAATAATTCAAACCACACCAGACTGTGCCCTGATGATAGGTCAAATGAAGCGATCTTTGTGCTACAATAATGCCTCATCATCAATGATGGAGTCTCTGACAAGATTAACGCTCTTCTTTTCTCACTGATAATTGAAGACCTCTGAGGCAAATCCCACTATAAATAAAGATACTTGAACCATGATTGATGTGGTCTGTTAGAATCCATCAATAGTAGTAAGTCATTATGTCAGCAGTGATTCACAACAATTTGCTTCATTTATATAGTACGGTACGGTATATGATGGGTCAGTATACTGCAATACACAAACATTTTCTTTAAAAAAAGAGAATGTCCAATGATAGAAATCTAACATTACAGCTAACCATGCAAAATGGCAATTTTAAAGGCTGTGTAATTTAAACATGTAAAAAAGTGTTGCGCCAACACGTGATTGTGCCATTGACTTGTGTGACATTGAAAAAATCGCCGTGTTTTCACTTTAGTGTTAGGGTCAAATTTTAGTTCTATTTGAGCTACCAAATATTTTGTGTAACAAGTCTTTGTAATCTTATAATCTAGTAATATAATTCAAATGTATCTTCTAACCAATAACGGATATTGGTGTTGTAAATCACCAAACATTTTCACCAAATACGCCTCAATGTGGTAGTATTGATTTTTCATCACAAAGCCTCCGTTATTAATAGAAAATAAATAGGAACTATATATCAGATTATAAGATAACAAAGACTTGTTGCACCAAATATTTGGTAGCTCAAAAGAACTATGTTTTCAGCCTTAGTCAATGAAAAAATGTGATCGGCAAGCCTGTTGCTCTACCATATAAATAAAATATTGATCGATATTAGGAATGTTAATTACGTACACTCTTTACATGACGAAATATGTTAAATGTGTTTAAATAAGCTGTATATACGGACATTAGCAGGTTATTGTAATCTGTATCATGGTTATATCATTATGAGGGGAATAAAGAACAATTCTGGGTTTTTTTTTCGAAAATACCAACATTTTTTTCTAAAATTTTCACATAGTTCTCCTAAAAATCGTATTATTAAAAATAGAATAATTATTCGTAGTTTATGGTGTCACATGTACGCAAAACCGATAGTAATAGTAATGTTTTATGTATGGAAAAAAGGGGAATGTAAACTATAAATGTTCCCACTTAACGACTTTGAAAGTTTAACAATATCCCGCTTATTCAACTTGGACTCTTTTTCATAGCTTAGATAGATGAGGATTAAATAATGCTTAATATACAGTCAGCTTGTTCCTTGATTTTTAAAATATTCTTAACCTTAACATCATTTTATGCTTTGCTGCTGTTGGTCTGTCTGTATTTTGATAATTAAAACAATTCCGTAGATAACATAAGATAGCCAACTCGTTATTTTTAAATACAGAATTGGACAATGGTGCGCCATGGGTTAATGACCACCTTTATGCATTGAGCGACAGTCGATGCAGTGATTCCATACGTGCCT
>JXSR01S008595.1:7847-18127 GCA_000969725.1 Ophiothrix spiculata
TTTAATAGACAAATCAATCTTTGGTTTCACAATAGAAAATTTCTAGCATGATTGACAGGTAATAGAAAATTTGGATGGGAGTGTTGATGTGAAATGTACGTGTGAAAGCTATCATGATAAACAAGTATAATTATAATCTATAATACAATAATTGGATGAAATACATTCAATATTTTATAATTTGCAATAGAAAACATTGAATGTGATATACTACACACATTTTTCATTAAAATAATTATTTACACAACAAAATACACAGAATTTTTTGTTTGTTTAGAGTCTTTTTGGTTTTTGTTTAGAGTCTTTTTGGTTTCTGATTATGATCTATTTTTTGGAAGAATTTGAATGCGTGTTTGCATTCTTACCTTCCAATGCTTTGTATAAATTATATTGTACCTTGGTACTTCCTTATTTGAACTATGGATTATTGCTATGGGGAAATTCAAACAAAGTATTTATTAATAAGGTTTTCCGAATTCAAAAGCGCGCCATGAGAACGAAATCAAATAGTGAATACCTCAGTCACACCAAACCCATCTTTGAAAGATTTAATGCTTTAAATATTTTTGATATGTATCACAAGGAAGCTGCTGTTTTTATGTTCAAATACAAACATGATTTACTGCCCAAATCATTCCAAAATACATTTACAACTCATAGTGAAAACCACACCTATAATGCGAGAAACAGGGATGATTTCAAAATATGTATGCAAAAATCGGTAAGTATTTTTAAAACTGGACCAAAATATGGAATTGATCTGCCAAAAAACATAAAGACCGTACAAAAAAATTGGACAATTCAAGTTTAAACTGAAAAGCCTAATATTAAAATTTACTTTTCGATATTTTCAAATTCCAGCAACAACTTTATTTCGTACCCCAAATTTTTGTCTTTACTATTGTACAATTAATGACCAAATGATGCACTCATAACTTTTATTCCTTTTACCTGAGACGTCTCAGCTTTTACGTTTAACGTTGAATTACAGTTTTGATCTATGAATACTTCCATGTTTCTCTCTATCCTCGCTTTTGACATTGCTTCTGGTGGGGTGTATGTGAGTGGGTGTGCGGTATGTGAGTGCCTTGAGTGATTTATAACATTTTTTTTTTCTTTGCCTTATATTTGTTTTTGTTCGTAAAGTAATTGTTGATGTTGATGTTTTTTAATGTTAGGGGGCACAACAATTGTACAGGCTCTTGCTTATCGTTGTGCCTCCTCCATCTTTGTTTTTATTGTATGTTACTGTTTGATGGAAAATAAATAAATGAATTGAAATGAAATGAATTGAATTGAAATAATTTAAAAATGCCTCCATCTCTGCATGTTCTTGGAAGGGCTCCATTTTGCGTTGTGGTCACGTCGTTCTTTCCCGGTAAATATCAGTGTGTGAACCAGAAAATTTTTCTCCGAATAGCGAGTAAAAGTATCGAACGATTAAAAAAAAATCGCGTTTTCCCTCTTGTTTGCACTTAATCTGGCGGCGATTAACAAGAAAACACGTTCTTTGCTCTTCAAAGTTTAGAATTATAAGTCTTTTTTTAATCGAAATGTGTTAATCGCAAACTTTTAGTCTTTATTTTGTGCTGTACATGGTAATCGTTAATTAAAGTTGATAAATACCTTTATGTGACTAATATTTTTAATTGATTCTATAGACTAATACATTATCTTTAAAATCATACCAAAATTATTTCATATCATACGATTATTGAAAAGTTGTGACAAAATGTGATGCACAATTTACATATCTCATCCACACCAACCACATTTATGCCTGTTTTCATCTCTGACTAAATTAGCTTATTGACTTTAAATGGTTATAGCGTTAATTATCAACTTTATTCGGGTTAATTCTAACTTGTTTTTGATAAAGAATAACTAGCATTCAAAATCATACAGGATTTATGACACTTCAATGGATTTTTAAGGAGATATGACAGAATAATATATGCACAATTTTCATGATGCCTCAACCACACCCGCCTCATCCACACACCCCTCCACCCCTGGGTAAGTAGCTTTAACGGGTCATTAAGTTTAATTAATCATTTCATTAGGGTTCTATTCTTGATTTCTTTAAAGTCAAATGAATTGTGATATTTCATTTGATTGTTGGAAAGATATGACAACAAATTATGCATAAATCACTCTCATGTAACAAAATTCATTTTCGTCAAGGGGAAATACATCTATTAACGTTGTCCAGAAAAGAAATTTCATAAAAATTAACATTTGTCAGATATTTGTAAAAAAAAACATCGTACGAGCCTCATTCTTAAAGGAGTCGTGGGAGTCTTTTGATCATACGATCATTGTGACCGTAGCTTTAAGCTCAATAGGTCGTACGGTGGTCGTACGACCGATTAACAATGTTTATTTGATGTTTATTTGACCACTTCGTAAGCTTTCGTACGAGCGTCTTGCGGTGGTCTTACGAAAGAGTGTTTACACATAATCAGCTCGCAAAGTCGCCCACATTTCTGACTGTGTTCGTGCGATAGACTTGTGAATTTCCAATCAATAAAGTACACGAATAAAGCGTTGAAAAGGGGAGACAATACACAATAGAGAGAAAAACAAAAAGAAAATCTGCTAAGAAAAGGTGTAGAATTAGCGAAAGAGAAAGGAGTAGGGGAAAGGTAATTTTACGGCACAAAATACCGTCATTACAACAAACTCTTCGCTTATGGTGACATCATATTCAAATTCCCCTTGGTGCCACTATCACAAAGCATATACTCGCACTAAATACTTTCAACTTCAAGTAAGAGTTCGGTATTCTGGCCCCTTGAAATTAAAAATTCAGTCGCAGTGAAGTTTCATTATCTGGTTCACATAATAAACATTATAAGAACAACACATAAATGACTAGTATGAGCCATTGGTATGTTCAACGACCATGTCAATATCAATATATAAAGCAAATGTGTTTACTATAATGCTAATCCCAGAAAGATGATTAGCACGTCTCTGACAGATCCTCATTATAAGCAATTTCAATGGCAAAGTTCTTACGATGTTCGTACGGCAGCCGTGCGAATGACGTACGAACGCCGTACAAGCGCCGGCAATCGTATGCAGATACTCGCAAGGCATTCGTAACAAGATATTGAACATGACAAATAACCACGCTGCGAGCTTAAGAAGAGCTGTTTTTGATCGTACGATGGTCTTGGGGCGTTCGTACGACGTTCGTATGAAACGTTCAAAGCACTGATCGCAGCTTATTTGCAAGGCGTTTGCGACCAGTCGTAAGGGTTTCTTTTAATCTGTTTTAAAAACAAAACTCATTTTCGTCAAGGGGAAATACATTTTTAAAAAAATTCCTCTGAAAAGGAATTTAATAAAAAATATCAACATTTGTCAGATATTTGTAAAAAATATACCTATTCTTGCGAACATCGTTCTTAAATGATTCGTAAGAGTCTTTTGATCATACGATCATTGTGACCGTAGCTTAACACTTAAGTGGTCAAGGTCCTCCACATGTCCGTTAGTGGTCAAGGGGGGGGGGGGTCCATATGGACCCAACACCGAAAGAGCACTTTTGCGAAAGAATTTTACGTTGAAACTCTGGTCAGAGGTAAAGTACCTCAAAAAAACTAAAACAAAGAAAAATTTCAAAAATCGGACAAACGGTTTCAAAATGGCGGCCAAAACAAAATTTGCCGTGTCGCGTCAAACTTTCCCGCCAAAAATTTGAAAACTCACTTCCCAATGAAATTTTTCAATAAATTTTGGCTCATATTTGCAGTATTAAATATAAATGCATTCCTGAAATAAAATTTGAAAAAAAGTTGTTCGGTTACGATTTTATGAGCAAAACAAATTTGAAGAGCGCCCTCGAATATGCTTGTTTATGCTAATTAGCATGGGAAGGGGTGGGTCGATTTAAATTGTTTGCCACCAGATGAAGGGTATGGTAAAGTTAGACAAACACATGGAAGGGCGATGAAAAATTACTACGCGTTTTTGCGGTGACGCGCAAAAACAAATGTTGGGTCCATATGGCAGGCCCTCGAAATCCGCGGTAACGCGGCCGCGCCGTTCCCAGAAGAAAGTTTGAAGTCCCAGAAAAAATCGGTAAGCTAAAAAAATACTAATATAAAATCAAATAATAACACAAATTTCTGACGACAGATGATTTTTTCTGGCAATATTGAATGCTGAAATACAAATAAATGAGCAAATAATACAAATTTGGGGGTTAATGTTAAATTACTGACAAAAACAAGTGATTTTAAGAGCAATTGTAACAATTTTTTCATTAATCTCACAGAAAATTCTCATCAGCACTAGAAAAGTTCCCAGAAAGGTTGATTTTTTTTCTATACTTTGCCATATGGACCCCCCCCCCCCTTGACCACTTAAGTGTTATTGCAAATACCAATTTATATGACTTCATCCATAATTTGTTTTCATAATTATCCACAATTTCTTTTCATAATCACTGATTTCTCATTTGTTTATAAATAATAACCATAGGTAGGTACAACGACAGGTAATAGTCAATGCTTATAATGCACCGTAAAGTCGCATCAATGCATTGTAATGCATACATACTTGCTACGACCATGGCATTCTCTCACCCCCACACAGCGCCATTTAAATGCAATTATTTAAAAAAAAAAGTGAAAAATAATTGAATGTGAAACAATTGGGACTTAGTGGCGGATATATTGTCAAGGGTATGGTCTATAAACCAAACCAATTGACCACTCCTACCTGAAATAATGGTAAAAATACTTCTGATTTTTACTTGAAACTGTAACGCCTCCATCCTTTTACATACATCACATAGTGACACAAGGCCGATTATTTTAGCATAATTTTTGAGACCCAATTCCATTGCTCTTGTTCAAAATAAACACGCCGGTAAATGTGTTATATCGAGTATTGAACAAACAGTTTAACAATTCACACTTTTTAAAATTGTAAAATGTTTTTTAAGACTTTCTTTTATCTGCTCTGCGTAATTTTTTTTGAAATTCAGACTTCTTTTAGAGATTTATATGGATTTTACAATCTTGTACTCAGCTTAATAAATATTTATACCCACCGCCTAGATAGCATGATAAAAGAATATAAACCATGGGACATTTACGGGAGCTGATATTAGACTGCACATGACAAATGAACCCGGTGTGATAAAAGAAAAATGTCGGTGCTTATATAGCGCTTTCCAGAATTGATCAAAGCACTTTACATTTATTCCGTTACCAATAGAACATAACCAACTTACGCGGCTACCTTACAATCACGGCACCTATTGAATATATTCCTAGTAATACCCATGATAACACTTAGGTCGACGAAGCAATTAGGATTAAATGTATTGCCCAAGGAAATAACCCGTTGGCCGTAGCGGGGCTTGAACTCCTGAGTCCTGCTCTGTTCCACTAGACCACACGAGCTCCCTCAATGTAATGCAAATCCACTGAACTCAAGGTCCTAAGACTCTAAGTCCTTGTTTTCTTAGTCCGGGAGATAACAGAAGCTGAGGATAATAGTCCAGCGGACTTTAGTTCCTGGGTACTAAAGTCGGGCATCAAGTTATGCAAGTCTGACTGTGGACTTTTATTCCTAGGGAATCATTGCCCATGGACAATCATTCCTTGAAATGAATGTCTCGTAAACAACGAAACCTCAGATTTCTAGTGCCCGGTGCAGACTCCTCTATGGTATAGAATATTTTGCTTAGAATATTCTATGCTTACGACAAAATGACGTAGGTCATCGAAAAAAGTGTTCGTTTTATGCGATGACCATTGCGGAGCCGCAGGATGCGGAGCCGGTGATTCATACAATTTAGCGTAATTCCCACATACTTGCATAGATTTTCACAAGATTTGAACACAAGATTAGATTACCAAGGTAAAGTTACACATGTGACATAAAAAATATATGGAATTGAAGGTGATCTGGGGTCATTTGGGTCAAAAAACCACTATGATAAAGATAGATACAAGTGGTTGCAAAATCTTTCACTATTTCCACATACTTTCATTAATTTCCATAAGACTTGAGCATTAGGATAACCCTTTAGGTCCTTGATAATGCAGTATGACGAATTTAGGTTAAAAGTATATTAAGGGGTCATCTGGGGTCATTATTTTTTAAAAGTTTAAACACCCTGAAAAAGCGATCGGATGATTGATAAAAACCCAAAAAGCGGTTTAAACGGAAGTTACTGGTTGGTAGTTGTGATGTACGTACCCATGTAGAATATAAAGAATGTTCTTAGTTAAAAAATGGCATCTGAAAATGTTTTACATTTTTCACATTTTCTTATGTTACACCCTGTATATTTTATAGACACCCTGTATATTGAAACTAACATAAAATGATTCCTTACTTTTCACCCTTTATGAATATATATTCTTGTCCTATCTTGATATGAATAGTTTTGAAGTTTAATAAGCTAAAGTGGAAACTCCTGGTTTTGCCCATTTCCTGTGTGTTACCAAAATGTAATCCAACTTACGACACATGACCAACAATAAGAGTCGTGAGTCATGGTTATTGACTGGTGATTGATTACCTTAAAACAAACCTGAAGCAGTGAACAAGATTTCAAAATCAGGAAAGCTATGGCTTGGAAAGCGTTTAACAAGTTGGACAAGATCTGGCATTCACGGCTATCGAGAGACATCAAACTAAAACTTTTCCAGGCAACAGTGGAGAGCGTATTACTTTACGGTGCTGAAACTTGGACTATGACACCTAAACTAAGGAAAGCTGTTGATGGATGTTACACAAGGCTTCTGAAAACAGCACTTAATATCAGCTGGAAAAGCCACACAACAAATGCTGAACTATATGGACAACTACCCAAAGTATCAAATACAATACAGAAGAGAAGACTACGATTCGTAGTAGACCTGATTCTGTGGCGTCCCACCCAGGGAAAGAGAAAGATTGGACGTCCAATAATCTCTTATGTAGACGTTCTGATCAAAGACACACAGATGCAACCAGTTAAAATACACAACTGCATGACAGACAGACAACAGTGGAAAGCTACCATTAAGGACCGACGGAAGTCGCCGGAGTAAGAGTAAGTAAGTAAAACAACATTGCAGTATCCTTATTAAACTTACTTTTCCATCAAACGATGTTGTGATGATGTTAAATATTTCACCCTCTTTGACTACATAGTCATATTCAATGCTGTTTCTCTCTACATCTGTCTGAAGGACATACAATACACTGTTTTCGAATACGTGTTGCGATCTGAAGATGGTGTTGGCATTTCCCGGTCCTTTTTTAATATCTTTGTGGCTTATCTGTTTGAAACAAATAAGAATCATAGAAATAAAAAAGGTTTTAAAGAAATGACCAATTAGACATTCTAAAAGCAACACCCAGTATAGATTATGCACAAGGTACAAAATATCGATGATTACCAGACATTTTTGTTATCTTGACTGGCTCTTGGAAGAGTCGAGTCAACTTTACAATGATCAAAAATCAACATCACCATCGTGTTCCTTGTAAAAATTCCTTTCTGGTAATGTATACTTTTATTAACTTTAAGCAATTTGTTAAGAAGTTAAAATAAACTTGAAAAAACGTAAATTGAGTAACGTATTTTCCCCCCTTAAATTATTCGACAAAAACAAAGTTCCAGGAGGAAGTAGGAGTGCAGTGGATCCGATCACTTGTGATCAAGCCATCAGCCAAGATGGCGAAAGCTAATGAATGTGTACCTGAGGATATTTTGGACAAAATTGTGCGGTTTTGTATAAAAGCATGAAAATTGGCATGAAGATAGAGAATTTTATACTGAATCATTCTAGGATGGGAGCCATTTTTGCATTTTTCAAATATGGCGGCCATCTTGAAAATTCAAAATGGCCGCCATTATTACCCATTGAAAATACAAAAATCAACAAATAAAGGTGTCTGCTAATGAATTATTCAATTTTGCACATTTACGTCTAGAGGGCGTGATTCAAAATGGCCGCCATAGTTACCCAATTACCCAGATTTTTAGCAATTTTGATACAAAAATCATGATTATGAAAATTATGAAGATCCAGATATCACATTTTAAACATTAAGTCATTCATTTCTACTTAAATTAGTAATTTATAGCGTTTTTGCCATATTTTATGCTTTTAAAAATTCAAAATGGCCGCCAAAATGACTAAAATTGAGCTAAATTACAGTAATTTGGAGTAATTTAAGCAATAAAAACATCCAAGTCATATTTTAAAGCACAATTTTGCTTTTATTGCATTTTTACTTAAGTAATGCTTCTTTATGAATAAAATCTGTCAATCTGTAATGAGGGCGCTGTTCAAAATGGCCACTACAGAGGCTTAAAATGGGGATTAAATGTCAATTTAGAGCAATTTTGGCACAATTTTGACTCTAAAACACCCAAAAATACGATTTCAAATTGAAAATTACACAACCAGAGGTAAAAATTCATGTATCCTTACACAAACTAAAAATTCAGTGCTCATAACGTTATGATTTGTATTTTTGGAATTCAAAATGGCTGCCAAAGCACCTTAAATAGCTTATTTTTACAGTACATTTTATGCCATTTGGACACAAAATGAAGCAAAATAAAGCTTGTTATTAATTTATTTACTGTCTGATGGTGGTAAAATGAAGCCAGAGATGTAAATACACCAAAATAATAATAATGTTGAATTGGTCATATTCAAAATGGCCGCCAATATAACTCCAAACATACCTTAAATGCTTCAAAATGACCGCAAAATATGAGATTTTGCTAAATTTTGGGATATTTTTCGGTATAAATTGAGTTTAGAACAGACATTTGCAGTGGTTTGGGGAATTTTTCTCAAGAGCAAGTCAATTACATCTGGCGATCCCATTTATGTCTTTTTATAGCAAAATAAAATGATTATACATCATAAAATATTTGTTTTGTTCAATTTTGTGCTCAAAGTACCTAAAATGCACCATAATTTAACCTATTTTAGGCAATTTGGCGGCCATTTTGAATTCCAGAAATAAACATCATACGCTTTTTTGGATTGAAATTTTAGATTGTGCACGAATATATGAGTTTTTGCCTCTTATTGTGCAATTTCCTATTTGAAAGTCATATATTTGGGTGTTTTAGAGTCAAAATTGTGCCAAAATTGCCCTAAATTGGCACTTTTCGCTCATTTTTAGCCTCTGTAACGGCCATTTAGAACAGTGCCCTCTCATTACAGATTGGCAGATTTTGTTTATATAGACGCATTACTTAAATACAAATGCAATTAAAGAAAAACTGTTCTTTAAAATATGACTTGAGTGGTTTTAATTGCTTAAATTACCCCTAATTACTGAAATTTAGCTCAATTTTAGTCATTTTGGCGGCCATTTTGAATTTTTGAAAACATGAAATCAAGCGAAAATGCTATAAAGTAGTAATTTGCGCATAAATAAATGTTCTAATGGTTAAAACGTGATATCTGGGTCTTCACAATTTTCATAATCATGATTTTTGTATCAAAATTGCTAAAAATACGCTATTTTTGCTTAAAAAGGGTAACTATGGCGGCCTTTTTGAATCACGCCCTCTGGATGTAAATGTGTAAAATTGAATAATTCATTAGCAGACACCTTTATGGCCTAAATGATGATGAATTAAAAAGAAATTAAAGTACATACTCCACAAACATTTCCATGTAGCGAATAATGCCTATTTTTGAATGATGACAATATGTCAATTGGCGGCCATTTTGAATCTGGCAGCCATCTTGGATTTTCAAAATAAGTGAAATTGGATTTATTAAGGCATTTGTGATTCGTGTTTGTCATTTCTAACTCAAACCATGTATGGTAATGCTGCCAAAATGATAAAATGTTGATTTTTGTGCTTTCCATAGGTGATAATGGCGGCCATTTTGAATTTTCCAGATGGCCGCCATATTTGAAAAATGCAAAAATAACTCCCATCCTAGAATGATTCAGTATAAAATTCTCTACCCTCATGCCTATTTTCATGCTTATATACAAAACTGCACAATTTCGTCAAAACCTGCAAAAATATTCTCAAGTAGTGAGTGAATTTTTCATTGGATTTGTCAAACAAAATGATTAATAATTATCTTAATTATTGAAAATTTAAGATGGACCTGAGACTGAGAGTATCGTAATTTCCAGAATATGGACCGCAGATAGCTTTAATTGACTTTTTATGATAAGTAACACTCATATGAACAATGGACATTTCAAGTGTAATTGTTATTGATTAAGCTCCTGTATAATTCTTATACAGATATATGGGTAACGGCTCATGGTTA
>JXSR01S008596.1:8868-29640 GCA_000969725.1 Ophiothrix spiculata
ACTTGGATTCAATGTCCATGACTAGTTTACTAATAAAAAACGCTTATAAGAAAAATATTTGAGCAACTTTATTTTTTCATTTTTTCAACTGCATTATATTGGCACCCGATTTTTCTGAATGAGCTATATATAGGTCCTTCAGAAACTTTGTTATAATTATCATATTATTTTTTAACCTGTAATTCTATTTTACATTTTTGATGTATCCAGTCGAAGAAGACGACAAGCCATTAGGAAAAACACCATAACTAAAGGCCGAAAGAACCAACCACAAAGCCTGGAAGACAACAGTGAGGCTGTCTCCCCCTTAAGACACGCTGAGTCAGAGCCAGCACGACGGAATAGACAGGAAGATGATCAGAGTGTCATGGCAACGGTAAGGTTTGGTCCTTGAAACTTTGGTCATTGTCAATCATGCATATCATCAGGGACTTTTTCATGTGTAGGAATCAATTAATTTTAAGGTACATTGTGTGTTAATTACAACTATGCCATATAAAAATATACCTAACTGTGCTCCAAACCTATGGAATCAGTTGCCATCTTATATTCATAACTCAAGTACATTATCTTCATTCAAGACTGCTTTAAAAACTCATTTATTCAATATATCTTTTGCTGAAAACTTGTAGTGTTATGTAGTACTGTATTTAAGAAGATTGTAGCTTATTATTGTATTTCTTGTTCATTGTTGTCTGTAGCGCAGTGAGCATCTTTTTAGATGGATGCTTGCGCTTTACAAGTCTCCATTATTATTATTATTATAAAAATATACCTATTAGGGTCGATTTTTATCTTTTCATGGCAATATTATATGTGGTGCGACAAGTATTCGCTCTTTAAACATTTCCAATATACAACAGATACACAAATGGAACAAAGGTGACAATCCTCATTTGCATTGAAGGGACTTCTCAATACCACCATTACCATAAAGAAAAGTAATATTAACATTGGATATATTTTCAAGTTCAAACATAGATACCTTTAAACACAAATTGTCGAATTTTTGAGTCAATCAGTGAAATTGCTGCATACAGTTTGACGGATAACTGACATGGGGATGCAAATTTGTTTTATTTGTTTTTTCTTCAAATATTACTATACATTGTAGGTTAATTTTGATTCAAATGAAAAAGCTACAGTAACTATAATGTATTAAATGAAAGTGCATAGCAATATCTGCTGAAATCAGGTATATATATAAACTTTTTGCAGATTTTTTTTCAAATTTATATTTGCTGCATTCAAGTTTATTTTGAATCTTACCAAATTGTCATGCATACTGACGTGCTGTTTTAGAAATTTTGTCACATCAATTCTTATTTCCATAAATATTGATAACATAATCAAAAGCTGATTATGTTGTTCCATATTGGCTCAAATTATGTGAGGTGAGGTCTTTATTACTTGATATTCGAATGCATAAAATTATAATTTTAATGACTTTTTTTTCTTTTTTCAGAGCTTTAAAAGTGACGGTCATCGATCCTCAAGGGATGAGTTGTACGATGAAGTGTCAACACTCAGGCGAGAATTACTGGAAGAAGTTAAGAAACTTGACAAGCCAGCTGATTCACCTCGTACTAAATCTAGTAGCAATGAACATGAACTTGTTAAGTCACCTGACTCACCTCGTACCAAATCTAAAAGAACTCGAGAGTCAAATAGTGAGAATTCCTTTGAATTTTTCCAGCCGTTATGTTTGAGCTCTAAAGACGATAAAAATGGAAATATTGATAGAACTAAGAAAACAGAAACGAGAGATTCTGATTCCACAAAAATGAATTTAGAAAGTTCTGTTTTTAAAAGTGATAATTTAAAACGATCACCTCATAGTTATATTAACGTGGATGGTGAAGACATTGAACAACACAGAAAAATGAGCTCAGATAGACATTCTACTAACGCTGTATATGATGATGTCACATTACAAGGTACTTCAGTCGCAAATGTCGTCGACAAAATCCCCGTCACGACATTAACCTCATTCCAAGAGAAACTTAAACTCAGGCAATCGTTAGGTAATTCAATGGCTTCGGAGTCATCGACAGCAAGTTATATTGATATCGAAGAGGAAATTTTGTCGAAAGGTTTTCCAAAGAGTGAACAAGGTGCTAAACATGGATCAAAGTCAGCTGATTTAACGGACGATACCACGTATAAAGAAGATGAGTATGATGTGCTTGCAAATCCCTCTTTTCAACAGGATGAATACGATTTGTTAGCAAATGTTACGTCAGAACAAGTTGCATCAGATGAGGATGTTGCTAAATCATCCTCATCTTCTAAGGAGAGCGGTGACGATTCTGACACCATCTACGCCAACCTGACGGATGAACCTCCAACGCCAAATCGAGACACAAACTTTGATGATGCGTATCTGTCAGAATCAGATTTGCTACAAAGAGATGACAAAATTGCATCGTCGTTTTATGATTCTCATCTGCATCTCAGGTTTGGTTCGGACCCAGATGCGCCAGAGATTTATGGCCGGCCGGATAGTGCTGTATCTGGCAATAGTTATTTGGAGTTGTTGGAGGATTTTCAGACCATGGATCGTGCTCATGCGTCGTATTATGTATCAGATGAATCCCGTGGTGGAACGTTAGAATATTCAACAGGTAAGATGATATATGAGAATGAAAGTTCATCTGTGTTGGACAAATCCATTATATTTAAACTTTGGATCACAACACAGAAATTTATCTTGTTGGAAATTTTCATCTGCTATATCGCCGCGATGACATTGATGAATTGAGGATTTTGGACAGAGAACCATGTTGGTTTGAATGTGACGTGAATTAGTCTAGATTTATATCAGGGCACTTCAACCTATTCTCATCAAAGATGGGGGCCGCTACAAGTTACCAAATTATATGACTCGTGTCTGCCGTCATTGGCTAAGGTCAAGTCATTTTTAGGAAATTTCCAACAAGGTAAGATGATTATACAAAAAAATAATAGTTGACACTGCTTAGTTTTTGATACATTAAGTCAAGGATCCATTTCTTAATGTGGAAAAATGACCTTTTAATTGGAACATTCCTTCTGATAAACAGGATATTTTTCGGCAAAATGGCTAATTTGCCAAAATTTTTACTATTATTGGAATCATTAAATTTCCTACAAATCAAATCAGCAGAGTGCGTATGACGAAAATGCACGTCGTGTATCTTGATTGGTTGCTTGACGTGGCGATCGCTTGAAAAGAAAAGTCTTTCGTACTGCATGAGATAAGATGCTTGTTTACTCTAGGCATTGGTTGCGTTCAAAATTTTATGATTTGTAGGAAATTTAATGACTTCAATAATACATTTATGAGGATAAAGTTAATTTTATATGCATGTGAATTACAAAAACAGAACAAGAAATCTTAAACCACAAACCAAATTTCTTTTTTCCATTCAAGAGGGGTGGTGGGCACTCGGATATATTGATGTACATATGCGTGAACATCTAGGTTTACAAATTACCCCTGACCAATTTTTAGACTTTCTTGAAGAAACATCCCTAAACAAGGATCTATATGCAATTTTACTTTAAATGTTACCCCTGAAAGTTGGATTTTTTCTTCAGATTTTGAAAAATACCACTTTATGTGGATATTTTGTGTTTGTTTTTAAAGATACATCTTTTTGTTGAAAATCAGCATTTGTAGACCCCTAAACACGTGTAGTGCTTTCGATTGGTCAGAAAAAAATGACCTATTTTTCCACATTTTTCTGTTCACACATGTGTACACCAATATAGCTCAGTGCTCCCCGGGGGTTAGTTACGCACAATGTGATAAAAATAATCAGGCAACCAGTGTTCCCCATATGTGACCCGTCATATCGAAAGGTACCTTAAGGGTCCCCAAATCAAAATTGATTTTTTGGTCTCATCTGAAAGCTAAGATTTCAAGCTTTAAAATGACACCTTGCTTTTGTTTATTGGATGTTCGGTTGCGAAATTACATCCAAATTGGTAAAAGGCATTGGGCTGATTCGGAAAACTATAGTTCTGAGAAAATCAAGTTTAAAGTTTTTGTACTTACTAAAACTTGAATGGAGAGTGGATTTTTATCTTGGTATTTAATACGTATTTCATAAATTTTGGATGTTGGAACCTGGTTATCAGAATAGAATACACTTCAAAGATAACCTTCCTGATGAAAATAGAAATTTGACCTTGGACGTGATTTTTGACTATGCTCAGCTTCAATAGCCCGTATCTCGTAATTTACTATGCCGACCTTAAGGTACCTTTCGATATGACGGGTCACATATGTTCTATATATATATACTAGTGACCAAAACAACTATATGCATACTGTTTGGATGTTAGCCAACCAGCTGCCAAGATTGGTTAACAAACTCTCTTGCACCTTTGATCAGTAGTTCTGCAGCCTGGGGGAGGGAGGGGGGGGGGAGCACTCAAATATAATATTGCAAGCATAGGACGACCAAGAAAAATGTGAATGAGGTTGTTTTTGAGGACTGAAGGGTGAATCAGGTGACATGTTTTTGGGGTATCAAAAACACCAATTTTGGGGCAATTTTCAAGAAATAGGGTATTTTTTTTAAAGTCTAATGTTTGACTTTTCTGAAGGTTTTGATCAAAATTTCCCTGATATCTGGTAATTGACTGTTATTTTCTAACATATGAAGTGTAAATCATCCACAAAATAAAATTTCGCAATTTTGTCCAATGCCCCTTTTAAACAAAAGTGGATAATTCATTGTGTGATTTTACAAAGCATAATTCAAGTGTTAAACCGGACTGTATAATATTAACACAGGAAAATGAGGTCAGTGCACTATTCGCAACACGTGAGAAAAATTGTTGCAGAGAGTTCATTTCAAAACAAAGTTAGACATTTCATAAAACAACCCTGGCTATCTCTTTAATCAATCAATCAATCAATCAATGATACAAGTACTTGCATAACATGCATACCCCATGAAGGAGTCTATTCGTACAGGGGACCCACGGCTTTACGTGACTGTCTGACCATGGAGCAAGTAGAGTAAAGTTTCTTGCCCAAGGAAACAAGGAGACTGACATTGCCCGATCTCTCTTAACTCTTTCACTCCGGAATAAAATTGTCACCATCTGTCCTATTTTGCCGGAGAGCCGCTCTGAGGGGCTCACAGAGACCCAACTTTATGATAGCATACGATAATTTAAGTGCATCAGGGTTGTTATCTTTGCTAATAAAAATGAAGGTACTAGATAGCTATTTGTTTCAACTACTTGCTGGCGAAATTTCGACTTATTTAGACTTGTATTTTTTGTTTTAGAGCTGTTTGAAAAAATTGCGTCAAAGTAGAAATTCCGGCAAATCGTGCACGCTTTTGCGAGCCGCTGCGAGCGGCTTGCCAGAGTGAAAGAGTTAATGTTATACAATTTGAATTGGGAAAACATTGAAGAGAGTTAGTTGGAAGCAAAGTGCAGTATGTTTGTCTAAAAACAGCAATTAGAGTCACTAAAATAAAAAAAAAAAATAAAGTTTGAAGCCTGTTGAAATCCAGCCAAAATCAAGAAACAATGCAAACATGTCCTTCCTACACAAAAATTAATAATTCCTTTTAATTGTTTCTCAACGTATTTCCTTTAGATAATGACCGTGATTTTCAGTCATCCCCAGCGACTGTCGAAGGCCATCAAGCAGACGACACGCAGAGACTTGAGTAAGTATTACGGATTATGATGCAGTTATGTTTTTACCATGTGCACTCAAACACGGATGGCGGCCATCTTGAAAATCAATCGGAGAAATATTTTAAGGAAACTTGTATTATGGATATATCAGAACGTCGTCAAACTGTGAGTCATGTTTATTTATTCATACTTTTGATATAACACCTGTGGTATCAACCTTTGTTATTAGAAGTACATGTATAAACTTGAACAATGCCCTAAAAAGAGCATGGTTTTATCTTTCACAATTTGTAGTTTTCAAATTTATGATTATATGAACAATTTTCAATAGAAGTTTCAGTTTCAAATTCAGTTCCAACATTTTTATGCAGAATTTATTGTATTTTTTCTGTGTATTTTATTTATTGTTACAATCAATTGATACATTTTCACCTACATGAGTTTCAGCCTTGAAATTTCACATGGATAAGTAACGTATGAGCAATATTTTATTGCCAAAATCTCAAAAAAAAAGTGGAAGCAATCAATCAATCAATCAATGATACATAGTACTTGCATGAAATGCATACCCCATGAAAGGAGTCTATTCGTACAGGGGACATTGGAGCAAGTAGAGTAAAGTTTCCATACTCCTCTCAGATTTTTGGTTTCCAAGTCATTATGCTTAATTTCATCATTTAAAAGTTGAAGTGAGTTTATGGTGGCACTCTTGACTACCTGAATAAGTCCCTGACTCTTAATCATGGTACGTTGCGTGTCCTGGGTTTGAATTAAATAGGCAGCTTGTGTAGTGTCCTTGTTTATTTTTCACAACTCTTCAGTAATCCTAACGGATGCATAGATAAACTCCAACCTTGGCGTTTCTAATGAATTCATTGCATATATATTATATAATCTACAAACATCTTGGGTGTGAACATTTCTTTAATTAATTAAATTAAAGGATCAGTTAATGATTAATTAATTATAGTAGGAGGTTCAGGAAATATACCTGCACTGATACTTTCATTTAGGTCTTATTTACCTGTTTTAATTTTATCCTTAAGGACGTTCACAGTGATAGGGTACTACCTACAGAATTGTTTTATTTTTTCTCAGTTGATAGATTAGCCAGGATAAACTTCAAAATTCAGCAATTCAGCAATACAAAAATGGGGGTCACTGACCATATGATGTCATATATGATGACGCCATTTTACATAATAAAACGTCTGTTAAGATTTTAAGTGTTCCTTCACAAGAACTTATGGCAAACTTGCAGAAGTGCTAAAGAGATCATCTGCTTTAGTCTAGGATGGTTATGTGTCTATATTTCATCAAGTTGTCTCTTCACATAATTAATCCCATTAGCACTTTCAAGAGTCAAAATTGAACCTGTCAACCAAAATTCTCACATCTTGAATTAAGAATGTTCTTGTTCATAGATGCAGTCATTAACCAACGTTAATGGTAAGAGAAGTTGGTGTGTATCCCATCATGCATTGCGTCCAATGAGATTGTTTGTATGGGAAATTATTTGAGTAGTTAGTGATAAAATATCCATAAATCAAAGTTAATTATTGTAATCTTACTTTTTAGGCATGTTTCATCACTAACTACTCACATGACTTCATGTACAAAATTTCCCATAGGAAGCAATGCATCATGGGATATACATGGTATCTTCTCTTGTTTATGACGATGGAATGTGTGAATTTATCAGTTCCCTTTATTGGTCTCTTCAGAGGGTGTTAGACGCTAATGACTTAATTGATGTATTCCGTTCAACAACACAAGTGTTTCTAGAATCCTAGGTGTTTATTGACATAATACTTGTGTGTTGGGTCTAACTTGATGGTGAGTGACATTAAAACGAAACCTATAATTACTAAAAGCAAGATTAACTTTAGTTTGGTTAACTGCATATTTATTAATTAGCAGTTGGATTTGAATGAAATAATTTTGACCACGATACCATTGTCTGTTGAAGACATATCTGATCAACACATAAACCTTAAACCATATTTTCAGTTGATTCCATGATAATATTTTTAAACTCTTATTTATAGTTTAATAGTTCTGATACTGTATTGTTGACATCTCAGCTTATGTACTTTTGCCTTCATATTCTGTTCACATTTTTAAAACAATTTCTTTGTTCAAACTATTTACTATTTACCCACATATAATAATTTTGTTTTGGAATTTTCAAAAGCCCTAGAATCACATAGTTTAACCCAAAGCATTGGCTTACATACACATCCAAATCATGTCCTAAACTCGATCGGCATTACAATTTCTCTAAACAATATAAATAAACATTCAGAGTACCAGGCCAATTGTTTACGAAGAGCCGTTTACGAATACGACTGTTACCCTGCAGTTTGAGGTCATGTGATTAATTTTGTCAACAGAATTTTGGAAGAGACTTTAAATGCAAGCAAATCTCTGTATGAACAGCTTTTGCTTGAGGATACAACAAAATCCATATAAATCTTCAGAAACTTGCAACAAATTTAGCTCATGCCTTCAAAGTTAGATATCAACAAAATGTAGCAACAGAGATAATTGAATTAATAACTTTATATCTAATTGCAAAAGGTCAAGGCAGCACTAAAAATGGCACGCATTTCCACAAACAGAATCTCAAAATAAAACCAATCATCCCGATCCTAGCCAGGAAATAGGACAGTAGCAACTGACGCGGGATAAATATAGAAATCTGTAGGGCAGCTGCAGTTGTTGCAACACATGTAAAATGAAATTTAACTTAATGTTGAATATTTCCATCATTTTATGTATCAGATAATGGTCCGATGGATTAACCAGGTGGCATTCTATGGTTTACACTGCCCCTCGGGCCTTGGCCTACACCTTTCAATGAGTCCAGGTGTGACAGGCCTAGTTTGGTTCCCCTGGAGCCTGATAAAGTCAACCTTTCAGTACATATTAAGTATTATATACCGCATAAAAACATTCTTGTCATTTGATTGGTTGACACTGCATTAGACTGTCAAAAATATTTGGTATATTTCCTGCTTGACATCATAACCGGGCATTTTTTGTCAATAAAAATGTGATATTGCCCTGGCGTGACGTCACCGCAGGGCAATATCAGCTTTTTTACATAACGCCCGAGAAGGTTTGTTTATGTTCTGACATGTTCGTCTTGCCGTAATGTAGTTTCATGAAATAAACAAAATTGACCAGATGGATGAGTTCAAACAATTGATGGATGAATTGACTGCATGATATAGTGCTTTTTACCAAGCTGTCGGAAATCCTCAAGTGCTGCTCATTTGGCGAAAGCTAGGCCTAGGCTAGGCTACACGGTAAGCTTAACTCAGTATGCACTTAATATCAAGTGAGTTTACGCAAGTCATCAAATAACAAGAATATTTTTATACGGTATATAAAACAAATATTTACTGCTCTTTATTCGAGCAATTGTGCAAAATATCTACCCTCAGTGACTGGAGACCGTGGGCCTACTATTGCCCTCCACCTTCGGTGTCAGGCAATAGTAAGCCCACGGTCTCCAGTCACCTTGGGTAGATATTTTGCACAATTGCCCTCATAAGCAGTAAATATTTGTATATTAACATAGATCCAGAGGGGAGACTGAAATGTGGTGGCATTATACAGTTTATACTGCCCTTCGGGCCTTGGCCTGTACCTTGCAATGAGTCCAGGTGTGACAGGCCTAATTTGTTTCCTGGAGCCTAATAAAGGCAACCTTCCAGTTCTATTTGCACCAATTGTATGATTTCATTAATAGCTGCCTTATAGATTCATAGGGGCGATACCAGACTCACCGTCAATTTAATTCTGGCATGAGGATCGAATTGTGGTATTTGGATTTTTGTCGATGGTGCTCTTTATTTTGCTGTAAGGGGCAATTACTAAAACATGCTTTCATTATGCATTCAACTGAATCACTGCACTCGAGGCTAGAGGCTTAATTGTTTTGATGGGAGCCAAGTATACCAAAACTTGAGCTTTAATCCATTGATAAAAGCATATACAAGATATGATTTAGAGATTCTTATCATTCAGGTAGGCCTATATGTTGTTCAAATAGTATTAAAGTTCTCAAACCAAATCCAAAATTTTGGAACTCACAGAAATATTTCGACGTCCTTTCAGGAGTCTTGGTCACTCCATGGCACACTGATGTTATTGTGAGGTGTTTCTTGATCCTAGCAATCCTTAGTTTGGCTAGATGACGTAATAGCCGAAAAGGAAAAGAGGAAAAGGAACTATGAATAAGGAAGAGGGGGCATACAAGCTTGATCCAATCTACGATCAGATCCTCAAGCAGCATCCTTTACGTTCGGCTATTACGTCATCTAGCCGAACTAAGGATTGCTAGGATCTAGAAACACCTCAAAACAACATCATTGTGGAGTGACCAAGACTCCTGAAAGGACGTCGAAATATTTCCGTGAGTACCAAAATTTTGGATATGTTCTTAAACCTTTAATACTATTTGAACTATGAACAATCCTGATGAATCTATTTCAAGAACTATATGTTGTTGTTTACATTGCCGTCAGTCAATATTTCACTACACCTTAAACCATGATATTTTTATCTATTTTATTTCAAGGATCAATGCCAGTGCTTACCAAGATGTACATTTATTAAAGAGTGATATTCCCTGTGAGCCACTCTGCCTACCCACGCCTGATGAATACCGACAACTCCCTGGCAACAATAACCTGCCTGCTAAGACATCAGTGGAGGAGAAACAAAAACCCATATTAAAGGTAAGCATTCCCTGATAAAATGAGACCCAGGCAACAATATTTTTCAGCATCCAGGTCTTGCCATATATAATTTTTGTCTCTAGCGCGAGTCAACATTTTGTGAAGAAAATGATTAGAAACATACACTTTTTTGGAAAAACAATACAAATTCATCAGAAGAAAATCAAACAAGTTCTTATATTGATAAATTCTTGATTTCCAAATTAAAATTCTCTGAAATACTGGTTCTTTTTGAAATTTTAAGGCCCAGGAGCCGCTATTTTCAGATTTCTGGCGCCTAATTTGTGTTTGCTTCAGAAATAGCTTGCATCAATAGACTTCTCCGCACTCTTCTCTTCCTTCATAATATGGTGAACAGAGAGTTTGCAAGACTTTCACACATTCTCAGCAGTTTTGGGATGCACATTTACCAAGAAATTCCTTTCAGACATGAAAAAGCTCGGAAAAAATTGCAATCTGCAGACAGGGAGGGGTAAGTTTGGGTCCAAAAAGGTCAAATTTAACAGGATTCATTGGTGTTTCCTCACGATTTTCTTATGTTTCCTATTCATAATTCTTTTTCGACCCATTTTTTACCCTTCTCGTCCCAATTTTTTCACCAAAAATTTTGTCGGGGGGGGGGGGGGGGGGGGCAGTCTGCCCCGCCCCTCCTTACCCCTATGGCTACGCCTCTGATAGTGAATAACAATGAATTGCTTTTATTTTTATATTTGTCATAACTAAATGTGTTGTTATGTTTTGTAGAGTGCCGTTAGCAACCTACTAGCATCAGAAGGGATCAACAGACAGAAATCAAAATTTGTCAACAAAGGTGAGTAACATTCGGGCTGTCCACACGGGCAAATCAATCTGGACTTTGTACATCTAGATACATCTAGATTAAACTGGACTTAAGCACATGAATGAATTAGCACAAGTGTCTGCGTGTGTAAATACGTGTCCTTGCGTTATTTCCAATCACACGCACACCCCAGCGTATCAATACGCGCAACTCGAGGAAAGTCTGATTGATGCGTGACCGTGTGGACACAATCTGCATTTCGGAAATGTACATGAATGCAGTTGCATCTAGATTTGGCACTCTCGTGGGGAGAGCCCCATTGTTGTACCACATGTCCCCCCAAAGGACTCATGTATATTCTTTCATTTACATAATCTTTGACCGACTGATAAAGTTTAAAACCTAAAAAATGGAAAGATTTTTTTCTGAGATACATGGTATGGAAGTCATGCAATCATCAGAGAGAAAGTACTGCTTTCAAGAGCACTTTTTGACAAGAGAACAGAGGGCGACAATTGCTATATTATTACTATATGCACAACATACGGAGGGGTATCAAAATGTTTTAAAAGATCACCCAGAAGAAATTAGAGCCATGGAAATAATTTTAATATGGGCTTCTTAAAGGCGCATTGGACAAAATTTTGAAATATTATTTGTGGATGATTTACAGTTAGAAAACAAAAATCAATTACCAGATATCAGGAAAAATTTGATCAAAACCTTCAGAAAAGTCAAAAATTTGAAATTTATCTTGTTTGTTGATATTGGGTATGAGGCTATTCTGTAAATGTATTTATTGATGCCATATATCAAGAAAGAAAGAGCCAAAGATTAGTTTGTAAAATATTCCTTTCACATCATAGATTGCAGATAAATCAAAAGAAATTTGGAGTTTGTATTAGACCACCTATAAAGGCCAATTCAATTGTAGGGGGCATTATTTATTGTTGTCGACAACGATAATTAAAGATAAAAGAATATTTAAAAATTTTGATATATAAAGTTTGAATTTGACAACAAAATTGTGCATGCTGCAGGCATGATTATCTTCAGGTTTTTGCCTGAATTCAGGCAAAAATGCTTGGATCTTCACTGTACAAAAGTATTGGGAAATTCACATTTTCAGGTAAATTCAGGCAAAATTACAAAAAGCCATAACCATCCCTGATGCTGTCATTATTACCGCTAATACTTAAAATAATGCAAAAATCTCAAAATGCTTGGGGAAAAGTTTGGGGATGATGCTAAACTTGTCCAATACCCTTTAAGGGATCTTTACATAGTCCGTTTACGAAGTCATCACATTTCTCCCGCCTAGAACTGACTATACAGACTGACATTGAGGCGATCTTCTTTAGGCAAATAATCCATGACATTTTCAGGTCGGCCTTATTTTATTACATCATCTTGATGTCATTTATTGAATATTTCCGTAATTTTGGTATCAATGGCAAGAGGCCTAGGAGCCCCTGACCTACACTATGTTATCAAACAACTAAACATGGGATGTGTCTTCTTAGATTTTCTGGGCACTGTAACCTTTCAAATGCAGGGATTTAAAGGAGCATGGTCCTAATTTTATTTCAAACTTTTTGAGATTTTTGTACCAAAATGTTGCTCATGTTTTTCTCATAACCCATGTCAAATTTTTAATGGCTGAGTTATGTGCCATTTTGAAGATATATATGAAAATGTGTCTAATAATGGTAACCAGTAATGTACCACGTGTATCAAAAAAATTGTGCACGGATTAAAACTGATTTTGACCTTGATAAAAGCACCAAATCATAATTGTCTTGTTATTGTAGTACAGCAAATTTAATAAGCTTTCAAGTGCAGAAAAAATGATGGAAATCGTATGAAAAATAAAAAAGATATGAACAATTTTGTAAGTGCGTCTCTTTTTCTTCCATTCCAATGGGATTTACACAGTTACGCAAGATATTACATATCACAATTACAGGTTATGGCATTATGATAAAAGCTAAAAATACTTACAAAATTGGTCATATCTTTTTTATTTTTCATCCGATTTCTATAATTTGTTCTGCATTTGAAAGCTTATTTAATCTGCTTTACTACAATAACAAGAAAATTGTGATTTAGTGCTTTTATCAAGGTCAAAATCAGTTTTAATCTGTGCACAATTTTTTTTGATACACGTGGTATAGGCAGCTCTGAAATACAAAATTGCCACTAAAATCAAAACAGTTTAATCGAATCAAGTGAAATTTGAAATTTAGCCCTCTTGCTTGGTCATCTTTCATATGACATGACAGTGAGACCTAAATTTTGAAATATTGGACCAAGCTCTTTTAACGCATATCTTACATTTTTCGTCATGCAGTTTATGTGGTTAACAGGGCAGGTTGCCGACAACTATTGTCATTGTAAAGAAAGTATACTGTATATAGGAATGTTTTAGCGGGGTTAATTTTTCACGGTTTGGACTCAGCCATATTTTTTTGGGTGTAATTTTTTGACAGTTTTAAGTATCTGTCCATTGGTGACTATAAATAAATACTATTTTAGTGGAGTTTTATTTTCACGGTTGAGAAGCCAACAGCGAAAAGAGCGAAAATTAAACCCCAGAGAAAATTTCCCTCTGTACAGTACATACCTCTTTGAGCTCTTCTTTGCATCAAAATTCAAATGAGCAACCATTCTGACAAAACTTCATCAGTATAACTATTTCCAAATTTGACCTCATGATATATTTTGTACTATTGCACTCTCAGGCATTCAATATTTGTACACTATCGGATACCCCCTTGTACTATATTTATTTGTTGCTATCTTTAGCAAGCTTATATGCCTGCACAATATTTACAAGAGTGATTAATTAATAAAAACAGCTGTTGTTGTTTTCAAAATCAAATTAATAAGTCAGGAAAAGAGAAGTCAAGATTTTTTGATTAAATTGAATGCCAAAAATACATTGCTAAGCATATTTAACATTGACCCAAAAGCCTAAACTAACCTTAACCAATAATTCTAAAATTTCATCTGGGGTCAACAGTATATGGTCAGCATACATTCTGATACAATGTCAGGAGTTACTGAAGAAAGTGTACCACCCTCATTGTCAATCAAAACTAAATTACTTCGAAGATATAAGTTTTTGTTGAAAAGACAATCTGCAGACAGTTCCACATATACTCTGTAAACCTTGAAGTATGCAACAAACAATCCGACTTTGTTACGAGATCCATAGCATTTCCCTTTTATTCTACAACATTGTGAACTGGAGGTTTTGTATTGTGTAAGAGACTAGTATTGATTGCTTAGGGTTGATCAAGACAAAATCACTGCGAATTAATAGTTTTGTACTTGCAATCGTTCATGATTTTGGTACTATTTTGGGCTAATTTTGTTGCTACCACATGGACAAACCTTATAAGTTTATTTGAATATTCAGCAAGATTGGATATGTTGTCATGATTCAAAACATACGGACTAATTTATTTCCCTGTATGATCATAATGGTTTTTTGTTCGTTAATCAGCTGTTTGTTGCATACTTCAAGGTTTATTATAGAGTACAGTTATAATTTATTTCCCCTTTTTGTCGAGAGTGTTTTGTCTTTAGATTGCTTCTATTCATATCTCGTATTTAGAAACAATTCAATGTTACAGCTAATCTTGTGTGAAGGCTGGCTAGCTAGCTAAGTGTTGCTGATTTCTGTTTAATTTGCTAAACATTGAAACAGATTTCACTTGGATTGGTCAAACGTTTAATCGAAAATTTTTATAATCTACTAAAATTTATAGCATGATCATAATAACGAAAAAAGATCGACTTGATCTATGTAAACAAACTCGGGGAGTTGGAACGCAAGTGCACATTAAAACATAAGAAGGCAGTCTTAATTGTTTAAAAAACATCCTTTGCAATGTTTCGTCATAAATTTGAGAACTCAAAATGCGCATGGTTTGGTTAACTTAAAGGATTCAGTCAAAAAGAACCATATTTCTTTCACTTTGCTTACGTATTCTCATGATTTAAAGGCATTAGCCACAATCCACTTGGGTATGAAATCTTGTGAAAACTTATTAAATCAAAGAAAGACCTTAATAGAATCGACACAAACAAACAAAATCATATTACTTGCTCTAAAAATACAATTTTGAGCCAAATTCATTTCTTGGGGTTCTGTCAGCAGTGTTTCTATTTTTCCTAAAGTTCCAAATGTACGGCTGTTGATTTAAAAGTGAAAATTATTATTTTAGGAAGGTTAAATATACTTAACAATAAGATCCCTTCTCTAAATATATTAATTGTTAGTAACACAGATGTTTAAATAGTAAGAATTTAGTGATTTATTTCTAGAAACACTATCACTTAATTCTCCTGAGTTTTTTTTTACATTAAACTTACTGAAAATGTTTTAAAATTATCACTATAGGTGCAAAAAAAATAAAATAAAAGTGTGATGCAAAATCTTAGCTAGTACCTTATTGTCTGAGAGTAATTCTGTGGATATTGCTGTTGACATTTACCCTTTAACTCACCCTAAATTAAACTAATCTTACCAGATATTATCTAATGATGAAACTCAAAACATATGTTAGGGCTAGTGTATATGCTTATTACGTTCAATAAAATTCAAAAACTAATTTCAAATTTGTTGCTAAACTAAACATATTCAAATGGTTGTTCTTTTAATCCCAAAACAGCATTTGCTGAACAAATGATGGCTGAAGTTCCCATAGTTTATCATTGCTGCCTTAAAAGTCGTGTTTGAATCATTTTTACTCATGATATAAGACCTTCCTACAATTTCTGTCTTGTGTAATTTAATAGATGAAGATTAAGAGGTTGGCCAGTGCTATCCTTGAGCCCTTCACTCTATATTAGTTCAGATTTTATCTACTAGAAACAATTCTCATAATTAAGACAGCCCTAGATGATGATTATCTTTTCCAAGTCAGCCAATATTAATTTATTCTTCTCCTAAACTTACAGCTTTTAAACCACTGCCCTACAAAGTAAAAATGCAGTATTTGCATTGCAGATACATATCAAGCTACTTCCTTTTCCCTTGGAGAAATCCTGCCCAAATGAGCAGGCGATCAATTAAAGACAGTAGGCCTATCTACTATATATCAAACATAACTTTTTTGCGTGGGGATGAATTGAAGTGAAATTTTACGTTTAATGGAAGTATCTGCTATGCTTTATAAATGCACATATTGTATTTTTACTTTGTAGGACAGACCTGAGTCTGGTGCAGGGTTGTGTTACCACCAAATTGTTATTTGTAATGGCACTGCCTATGCGAAAAAATCTTGGTTCAACCATGGTTGACTATGGTTAACCATGGTAATCCATGGTGGTGCCATTTTTCAAAAGCATGTTTGACCATGGTATTTACCATGGTTTACCATGGTTAACCATTGATAACCATGGTAGACCATGTTGACCATGGTTTACCATGGTTTACCATGGTTAACCAGTGATAACCATGGTAAACCATGGTGCCATTTTTCAAAAACATGCTTGACCATGGTTATAACCATGGTTGACCATGGTCAATCATGGTTAACCATGGTTGTACATGGTGACCATGGTAAAGTCACAATGGTTGTCCATGGTCATCCATGGTTAAGTCACCATGGTTGACCATGGTTGACTATGATCAACCATGGATGACCATGCTACCATGGTCAACCGTGGTCAACCATTGTTGACATTTCGCTGAGGTGTTCCATTCAGTTTTGCCAAGAACAGTTAAATTCTACCAATAGATGCAACACTGGACCTTGATGTCTACTTTGTGAACTGACCAGCATTGATCGGTTCGTTGTAAAGGTTCTATATACACCCTTACATTTTTTTATTTTTATTTTCTCCATTTTAAAAAATGCTTAAATTACAATTAGAATGATGTACTACTTGTCGAGATTGCTCAAGTACCTTTTGCCCATGAAGAATCAATATTTCCTTCGAAAAATCACTTTTTTTTCTATTGTTGAGTGACAATTGCATTGGGTTGTAACTCCTAATTGTTCTGGCAACCTTGTCCGGGTTTCATGGGAGCAGGCCACATTTTAATAGTTTCCTTCATTGTAAAATCACAAAACACATTAAACAGCATCTGCTGTTGATAAGAATAGATATTTCAGAACATCAATAGGCCTCCAGCAACGTCTAAAACATGCTGCACATATGTATCAAAGATAGCCAATTTCCTGTGGTAAAGTTCGTCAACCTTTGCTCATAAGTTGGATAACCTTAAGTCATTAAAGGGGCATTGGACAAAATTGCATAATTTTATTTGTGGGTGATTAACACTTCATAATTATGTTAGAAAATTACAATCAATCACTAGATATCTGGAAAATTTTGAACAAAACCTTCAGAAAAGTCAAAAATTTGAATTTTATTTCGTTTTGTGATTTTGGGTATGAGGCTATGGCCAAAAAAAAATAATTGTTTGATTGGCATAACATAGAAAAAAAAATAGGGTAGGTAGGTCGGATTTTTTTTTTTTTGTTTTTAATTTTTTTTAATTTTCCAAGTCTGTGTTTCACATACAAGAACACGAAATATATGGCACATATACAAAAACATCTTCACTTTTTCTGTAACACATCTTTTATTTGTCATTTTGAATGTCCTGTAAGTCATATCTTGGGCTCCCATGAATCGATTCCCATCAAATTTGGGATTTAGAGGTTTTTAACATGCTCAAAAAAATAAAAAAATATCTAGGGTCGGTGGTAAAATTAGGGTAGGTCGGGTTACGCCAATCAAACAATTTTTTTTTTAGGCCTATTTTCTAAACGTATTTATTGATGTTTTATATCAAAAGAGAGCCAGAGGTTTGTTTGTAAACCATTCCTATCACATCACAGGTTGAAGATAAATTTAAAAAAAATTCAAATTTGCATTAGATCTCCCGAAAAGACCAATTTTAAAAATTCAACTATAGAGGGCAGTATTTATCGTTGTCGACAACGATGATTAAAAATAAAAGAATATCTAAATATTTTGACATGAAGGGTTTGAATTTTACAATGAAACTTTGCATGCTGTCATTATTACCGCTTATACTTCAAATGATGCAAAAATCTCAAAATGTTTGAGGAAAAATGTGGGGATGATGTTGAACTTGTCCAATGCCCCTTTAAGCTTATAAGTTAGGGACTTGTGAACATTAATAAGCCAGAACTCACTTAAAGGGGCAATTCTACTTTTCATCCTCAAGGTCATCTCTATCAAAATTTATTTTTTTAGGTAGAAAAAATCCTTGACCGGTGTATGTTACAAACCCCAAACCATTAATTAGAAAAGTTAGAAAATGTGTCATTTTCTAATTACTGTTGGGCCCGACAGTAACTACAAGACACCCATTCATGTAGATGACATCATTGAGGTGGCCTTAATATCCCACCAACATGTTTTATGCTGGCACAAGTTTTTTAAAACTGAAAAAATACTTAAAAGCATTTTCTGACGAGTGTGATAAAAGATATATTGCATGTACAGAAAATTGTCCGTAGATGGAAATACAGTCATCTGGCTTGATGAGCTTGTCGAAACATTTCGGAAAGTTGTATCTGCCTTGGTCTTGATTTTGGTCGCTTTGATGAATTCTCTTGATCAGTAATGCCTGTCCCTTTCATGTCCTATTGATTGATTGATTGATTAGACTTTCTTACTGGATACATATACATATTGCAAAAATTCACATCAAAATGTCATAAAACATGCAGGGATGCATATATAGACCAGCAAGTAGGCTTGGATAAACATGTGTTAAACACCTCTAGAACCATCCCACCTAAGACCAAAACAAAAATTATGGGCAAACTAAATGGATCTGCAATTTGGACAATGACATTAAGCAGAAATCCAGGTACAAACATATTTAGATGAAATTAAATTTGATTGGAATTTAGTTTGCAAAAAAAAAATGGAAACATGATCTTTGAAGGCTGAAATGGAATTGCAAGCCCTGGTAACTTTTAGTAGCTGATTCCACTAGAGGAACAATGCGATTGAAAAAAGAATCTATGAGATTCAGTTTTACACCTATGAGAAATTAAAGAAAGTGGATCAGACAATTCTATTTTGAACATAATTTACCATGCAATAAAGTCCTTCTCCTTTCATTTTTTTTTCTTCAAAACCTGCACGAGAAACATGAAATTTATTACCAGGACTTATATTTTCTTGTTATCACATGCATAACATTCAATTTATTATTTTTACAGAACCGTTGTTCCAGATCTACCAGGCTACTCAGCGCATCAGTGATCCATATGATCGTCCTAAATCAAACATCGGAGGTCCACCTTCATCACCACCCCCAAGACTGCCTAGGAATCTTCCATCTCCAAATTGCCCTCCACCACCCCCACCTTCTAGCACACCTCCTCCCCTGAGGCGTGGTCCTAGCAGCAATGTGTTGCCTACAGAGTCGGAGTACTCAGCCCCTGAGATGAGAGCATCTATCATCAGTGAAAACAGTGACGCAGTGGAGGGAATTAAAAGTGTGCGTAAAGTGTCTGTAACGTCGTCCGTGCTGCATCGCTCGTATTGGTGTGAGTTACGTGAGGTGGTGAAGAGTGGTGTGCTACAGGAGATGACTGATGAGGAGAAGAAATTACAAGAGGTGGGTGAAATGATTGGAATAACATATGTGAGCCATCATATCTAAAGGCACCTTAAGGGTCCCAACATGAAAATTGATTTTAGGTCTCATCTGAAAGATTATATTTTAAGCTTTAAAATGACACCTTGCTTTTGGTTATTGGATTTTTCGATTGCAAAGTTACATCCAAATTGGTAAAAGGCATCTGGCTGATTCAGAAAACTATAGTTCTGAGAAAATTGAGTTTCATTTTTTTGTACTGAGTAAAATTTGAATGGATAGAGGATTTTTAAATTACGCAGAAAACCCGTAAATAAAACCCGTAAATAGTATTTTCAAAAGAACTATTACAGGTGTTTCTTTAGATGGTTGAAACTATTTGAAATAATGTCATTGGGTATCAACAAGCTTAGATTTATTAATACAGTATATAAATATCTTTACACAGGCCATGTTTGAAGTGATCACATCAGAAGCATCTTATCTGCGGAGTCTCAACCTGGTTATATCTCATTTCATGGAGTCTCCATTACTGAATAGTCAGATGGCAAATCCAGACCATCATACGTTGTTTTCAAACATCAAATCAATACGAGACGCTAGTGAGAGGTAAGCATTCTAATTGTGTATGTGATTGATTACTATGGAAAAAGTATCCGATGAGTTTATTTTCAAAAGTGCTTAAATCCATCTGAGTACTTCTTGAAAAAAAACCTGCATTTCTTGTAAAAAATATCTGAAGAGTGTATTTCCAAAAGTGCCTAAATCCATCTGAGTACTTCTCAAGAAAATCATCAATTCTGTTGAAAAAGTAATTTTTGCTGCCTTATAATACATTTTAGGAATTGGTCCTCTAACTAAAGTGACATTACTCATGGAAATCAGAACTATATTATTTAATTTGTATGTAAGGCTAAATTTTCACATTCCGTTGCAAGACATATAAGAAAATAGGTATTAAGGGAAACATAAACGACCGCAACCATCATCTGCTA